>JAHLWY010000513.1:0-70762 GCA_020002185.1 Paraescarpia echinospica
GAATGCGTTTTCAGACCCATAACTTACGTACTGTTTTTTTTGTAACTTACGTGATGGAGATGAAAGGGTAACATACATTCCCCATGCGGTTAATCTAGTTATGTGTGTGGCTTGATATCAGTCTAGCCTTCGTGAAGATTTGTAACATGCAGGACATCAAGGTGGGGAAATACCACATTAAGGATCCGTCCGCACAAAGAGTGCACTTGAAAAACCGTTTTGGTGTGATATGCGTGAATTTTCTTCGATAACTTTGATATGGGACATGTTTGTTTCGAGAATACTTAAAATACTACTGCATTAGACAAGATAAAACATTAAATGGGAATGTGTTTTCACACCCATAACTTACGTACTATTTTCTTGTAAGTTACGTGACGGAGGTGAAAGGGTAACATACATTCCCCTTTGAGGTTAATCTAGTTATGTGTGTAGCTTGATATTAGCTATTTTGGGGACTTCCGGTGGTGAATTGATTTGAATTTGGTGCAGCAAACTTGCGAAAATATAAGGATATTTGATCAAGATAAGTGATATTATTGAGCGTATAGCATACATAACGCAATTATAGATATATATTAAGCAATATTTTTTGTTAAAAATTAGCTAGGGTAGATTAAAAGTAGGCGATTTGCGAGCGATAATTGGGGACGTTAATGTAATCGGAACGTTGTTTACAAAGTAGGTCACTGGCGAAGTTAGCGTACCGTGAACGACAATAGAATAGCGTTATTTGAGATAATCTGTGTAGTTAGATTAGTAATTAAAACCTGAAATAACAATCTTTTAAAGTGTATAATAGTACACAGGAAACAGTCTTTGTAAAGACTACCTTGTATCTAAGCCTAACTTGAATACATTGTCATCGACATCGTAACTAGATAAGGCACGGTGTGTCACTGTGTGTTAACAAATATAACTAACTATAACTTAAACAATCTGGTGTAAATTGTACACAGAAAAGTCTTTTCAAAGACTACATAAAAAAACTACTTTGAACATAAATAAATTCTGATATGGCACCTTGCAAGCGGCAACTCGGGGCAAAACGAATCAAACATTATGGTAGAAGATATTGACACTCACATAATAGGTATAACCGAATCATGGGCAACCACCGATATATCAGATGCCGAATTGGGACTGACAGTATATGTAATGTTTAGGAAAGATAGAATAGGAAGAAGGGGAGGGGGAGTTATTTTATATATTAAAGAATCTATCCAGGCTGATGAAATAAAATTACACAAAGAAGCAGATTGCGAAGAAGCTGTTTGGTATAACATAGTTACAGGAAAGTCAACGTTAACGGTTGGATTAGTTTATCGAAGTCCAAACATAAGCATAGAAGAGAATGAAAAAATACAAAACGCTATAAGGGAAGTGAGCAAACGGGACTGTGTGTTAGCGGGGACGTACCAAGGGCATATAAATGGAAATCAGAGTATGGGTAGTGAGGACCACAAGTTAGTTTAGTACCAGATGTAATTTCAACAAAGCAGTAGAACCAACCGAGAATGCTAGACTTAGTTTTGTCCTCACAGAATGAATTAGTTGACAATGTTAAATTATGTGAGCCTCTGGGAAGTAGTGATCATAGCCAGATACATTTTACCATCAAAGTAAAATCAGAAAGAAATAATAAAAAGCAGTTCAGGAGAAATTTCCACAAAGGAAGATATAAGGAAATGAGGAAATATTTAGCAAAGATAGACTGGAATAACACATTGAAGAATAAGACAGCAACAGAATGCTGGAATATCTTAAAGAATGAAATAGAGTGCATCGTAGATAAAATTGTTCCCTTCAAAAAACAAGGGAAACGGACCAGAAAGAAATACTTATTGAAAGAAGCCATTAGAAAAATTAATTATAAACAAATGATGTGGAAGTCATATAGACGTACTGGAAATGACGAAGACTACAACATTTATAAAGAAGCACTAAACCAAGCTACAGCTGAAATTAGAAATTCAAAGAGAAGCTATGAACATAAATTAGCTTGTAATATAAAACATGACAGCAAGAGTTTTTATGCGTATGTTCGAAGCAAACAGGAAGTTCAGGATAAGGTCGGTCCTCTAGAAGATAGTGCTGGAAATATAATATCAGAAGGACTCTTAATGGCAGAAGACGTAAATGAGTATTTTAGTTCTGTGTTTACCAGAGAAGACACTAGTTCACTGCCAGTACCAGAGGCTAAGTTCAAGGGGTCAGAATCAGACTATTTAAGACAGTTAATTGTAACCCCAGAAATGGTAGCTAAGAAAATTAGGGCTATGAAGGAAAATAAATCACCTGGAGTGGATGGTATTCCACCCAAACTACTAGTGGAAATTGTGGAACAAATTAGCATACCGCTTGCAACAGTTTTCAACTTGTCATTAGAAGAGGGAGTGGTTCCTTTAGAATGGAAAGAAGCAAACATTATACCGTTATTAAAAAAAGGTTCGAGAAACAAGTCAAATAATTATAGACCAGTTAGTTTAACATCGGTGATTTGTAAATTATTAGAAAGACTAATTAAAGATCACATGGTGGATTTTCTTATTAAACATAACTTGATAAACCCATCTCAACATGGGTTTCTAAAAGCGAGGTCATGCTTAATAAATATGTTATGTTTTTTGGAAGATATCACTAAGTGGGTAGATGATGGATCACCAGTAGATATCATCTACTTAGATTTTCAAAAAGCTTTCAACAAAGTGCCACATCAGAGATTACTGCTTAAACTAAAAGCCCATGGCATAGGAAATGGTATAATTAACTGGATAAAAAAATGGCTGATTGACAGAAGACAACGGGTAGTTGTTGATGGGGAGGCTTCAAACTGGAAATCAGTTTTAAGTGGGGTTCCACAGGGATCAGTACTGGGACCTATATTATTCTTAATATATATAAACGATTTGGACGATGATATAGCTAGCAAGGTGTTGACATTTGCAGATGATACAAAAGTGTTTAGAAGGATTAAAAGTGATGGGGATAGACAGCATTTACAAGATGATCTAGACAGGTTGATCAAATGGTCTGAAAAGTGGCAAATGTTGTTCAATTTTGGGAAATGTAAATGCCTTCACACAGGACATGGGAACGAATATGTAGAATATACAATGGGGGGAACTGTACTAAGTACTACTGTAAAATAAAAAGACTTAGGGCTGACAATTACTGCTGACGTGAAGGTTTCAGAGCAGTGTGGAATTGCAGCTTCAAAGGGAAATCAAATCCTTGGATTGATTAGGCGAAAACTAGCATATAAAGAAAAAGAACTAATAATACCGCTGTACAAAACAATAGTTAGGCCTCATTTAGAATATTGTATACAAGCGTGGAGGCCATACCGCAAGAAGGACATAGATATGCTAGAAAGAGTACAGAGGAGAGCGACAAAAATGATACAAAAACTGAGGGATCTTAGTTATGAAAAACGCCTAAAAGAATGTGGTTTAACAACACTAGAGACCAGGAGACTGAGAGGAGATCAAATAGAAATGTTTAAAATATTGAATGGTTATAAAAAATATTGATAGAAATATGTTTTTTCAGTTAAGAAAGATAGAAACACTAGAGGACATGAAGTTACATTAGTAAAGGAGCAGTGTAGATTAGACGTGAGAAAGTTCTCATTTTCACAAAGGACTGTGAATGAATGGAACAGATTATCTGATGATTGTGTGGGGGCTAGTAGTGTGAATATGTTTAAAAATAAAATCGACACATACCTCAGAAGGGCTGGATAAGTTCAAGGGGTCAGAATCAGACTATTTAAGACAGTTAATTGTAACCCCAGAAATGGTAGCTAAGAAAATTAGGACTATGAAGGAAAATAAATCACCTGGAGTGGATGGTATTCCACCCAAACTACTAGTGGAAATTGTAGAACAAATTAGCATACCGCTTGCAACAGTTTTCAACTTGTCATTAGAAGAGGGAGTGGTTCCTTTAGAATGGAAAGAAGCAAACATTATACCGTTATTAAAAAAAGGTTCGAGAAACAAGTCAAACAATCATAGACCAGTTAGTTTAACATCGGTGATTTGTAAATTATTAGAAAGACTAATTAAAGATCACATGGTGGATTTTCTTGTTAAACATAACTTGATAAACCCATCTCAACATGGGTTTCTAAAAGCGAGGTCATGCTTAACAAATATGTTATGTTTTTGGAAGATATCACTAAGTGGGTAGATGATGGATCACCAGTAGATATCATCTACTTAGATTTTCAAAAAGCTTTCAACAAAGTGCCACATCAGAGATTACTGCTTAAACTAAAAGCCCATGGCATAGGAAATGGTATAATTAACTGGATAAAAAAATGGCTGATTGACAGAAGACAACGGGTAGTTGTTGATGGGGAGGCTTCAAACTGGAAATCAGTTTTAAGTGGGGTTCCACAGGGATCAGTACTGGGACCTATATTATTCTTAATATATATAAACGATTTGGACGATGATATAGCTAGCAAGGTGTTGACATTTGCAGATGATACAAAAGTGTTTAGAAGGATTAAAAGTGATGGAGATAGACAGCATTTACAAGATGATCTTGACAGGTTGATCAAAATGGTCTGAAAAGTGGCAAATGTTGTTCAATTTTGGGAAATGTAAATGCCTTCACACAGGACATGGGAACGACAATGGGGGGAACTGTACTTACTACTGTAAAATAAAAAGACTTAGGGCTGACAATTACTGCTGACGTGAATTGAGCAGTGTGGAATTGCAGCTTCAAAGGGAAATCAAATCCTTGGATTGATTAGGCGAAAACTAGCATATAAAGAAAAAGAACTAATAATACCGTGTACAAAACAATAGTTAGGCCTCATTTAGAATATTGTATACAAGCGTGGAGGCCATACCGCAAGAAGGACATAGATATGCTAGAAAGAGTACAGAGGAGAGCGACAAAATGATACAAAACTGAGGGATCTTAGTTATGAAAAACGCCTAAAAGAACGTGGTTTAACAACACTAGAGACCAGGAGATTGAGAGGAGATCAATAGAAGTGTTTAAAATATTGAATGGTTATGAAAATATTGATAGAAATATGTTTTTTCAGTTAAGAAAGATAGAAAGACTAGAGGACATGAAGTTACATTAGTAAAGGAGCAGTGTAGATTAGACGTGAGAAAGTTCTCATTTTCACAAAGGACTGTGAATGAATGGAACAGATTATCTGATGATTGTGTGGGGGCTAGTAGTGTGAATATGTTTAAAAATAAAATCGACACATACCTCAGAAGGGCTGGATATATGTAAATAAAAGGGTTGGACTCTCGATAAGCCAAAGGGCTTCCTTGTCCACCTACCATCTAGAGTTAATTCTCTGGATGGCAATCTTGTTAAAACTTGTTAAATCAGTCTAGCCTTCGAGAAGATTTGTAACATGCAGGACATTAATTTGGGGTAAGACCACATTAAGGATCCGTCCGCCTAAAGAGTGCACTTGAAAAACCGTTTTGGTTTGAAATGCGTGAATTGTTTTGGATCACTTTGACATGGGACATGTTTGTTTCGAGAATACTGAGAGTACTTTTGCAATAGACAAGATAAAATATCAAACGGGAATGAGTTTCCACACCAATAACTTATGAACTATTTTCTTGTAACTTACGTGACGGAGATGAAAGGTAACATACATTCCCCTTTGAGGTTAATCTAGTTATGTGTGTAGCTTGATATCAGTCTAGCCTTCGAGAAGATTTGTAACATGCAGGACATCAATTTTGGGTAAGACAACATTAAGGATCCGTCCTCCGAAAGAGTGCTCATGAAAATACCGATTTGGCGTGATATGCGTGAATTCTCTTCGATCACTTTTTCACGGGACACGTTTGTTTCAAGAATACTGAATGTACTAAAGCAATTAGACAAGATAAAACATCAAATGGGAATGAGTTTTCACACCCATAATTTACGTACTTTTTTCTTGTAACTTACGTGACGGAGATGAAAGGGTAACATACATTCCCCATTGCGGTTAATCTAGTTATGTGTGTTGCTTGATATCCGTCTAGCCTTCGTGAAGATTTGTAACATGCAGGACATCAAGGTGGGATAAGACCACATTAAGGATCCTTCCGCCGAAAAGGTGCACATGAAAATACCGTTTTGGTGTGATATGCGTGAATTATCTTCGATCACTTTTTTGATGGGACACGTTTGTTTCAAGAATACTGAATGTACTACTGCATTAGACAAGGTAAAACGTCAAATGGGAATGAGTTTTCACACATATAACATACGTAATATTTTCTTGTAACTTACGTGACGGAGATGAAAGGGTAACATACATTCCTCTTTGCGGTTAATCTAGTTATGTGTGTGGCATGATATCAGTCTAGCCTTCGTGAAGATTTGTAACATGCAGGACATCAATTTGGGGTAAGACCACATTAAGGATCCGTCCGCCTAAAGAGTGCACTTGAAAAACGGTTTTGGTGTGAAATGCGTGAATTTTTTTCGATCACTTTGACATGGGACAGGCTTGTTTCGAGAATACTGAATGTACTAGTGCAATTATACAAGATAAAACATCAAATGGGAATGAGTTTTCACACCCATAACTTACGTACTTTTTTCTTGTAACTTACGTGACGGAGATGAAAGGGTAACATACATTCCCCATTGCGGTTAATCTAATTATGTGTTTGGCTTGATATCAGTCTAGCCTTCGTGAAGATTTGTAACATGCAGGACATAAAAGTGGGGTAAGACCACATTAAGGATCCGTCCGCACAAAGGTGCACTTGGAATACTGTTTTGTTGTGATATGCGTGAATTTTCTTCGATCACTTTGACATGGGACATGTTTGTTTCGAGAATACTGAAAGTACTAGTGCATTAGACAAGATAAAACATCAAATGGGAATGAGTTTTCACACCCATAACTTACGTACTATTTTCTTGTAACTTACGTGACGGAGATGAATGGGTAACATATATTCCCCTTTGTGGTTAATCTAGTTATGTGTGTGGCTTGATATCAGTCTAGCCTTCGTGAAGATTTGTAAGCAGGACATCAATTTGGGGTAAGACCACATTAAGGATCCTTCCGCCGAAAAATTACACATGAAAATACCGTTTTGGTGTGATATGCGTGAATTATGTTCGATCACTTTTTGATGGGACACGTTTGTTTCAAGAATACTGAATGTACTTCTGCATTAGACAAAGGAAAACGTCAAATGGGAATGAGTTTTCACACATATAACTTACGTAATATTTTCTTGTAACTTACGTGACGGAGATGAAAGGGTAATATACATTCCTCTTTGCGGTTAATATATTTATGTGTGTGGCATGATATCAGTCTAGCGTTCGAGAAGATTTGTGACATGCAGGACATTAATTTGGGGTAAGACCACATTAAGGATCCGTCCGCCTAAAGAGTGCACTTGAAAAACCGTTTTGGTTTGAAATGCGTGAATTGTTTTGGATCACTTTGACATGGGACATGTTTGTTTCGAGAATACTGAGAGTACTTCTGCAATAGACAAGATAAAATATCAAACGGGAATGAGTTTCCACACCAATAATTTATGTACTATTTTCTTGTAACTTACGTGACGGAGATGAAAGGGTAACATACATTCCCCTTTGAGGTTAATCTAGTTATGTGTGTAGCTTGATATCAGTCTAGCCTTCGGGAAGATATGTAACATGCAGGACATCAATTTTGGGTAAGACAACATTAAGGATCCGTCCTCCGAAAGAGTGCTCATGAAAATACCGATTTGGTGTGATAAGCGTGAATTCTCTTCGATCACTTTTTCACGGGACACGTTTGTTTCAAGAATACTGAATGTACTAAAGCAATTAGACAAGATAAAACATAAAATGGGAATGAGTTTTTACACCCATAACTTACGTACTTTTTTCTTGTAACTTACGTGACGGAGATGAAAGGGTAACATACATTCCCCATTGCGGTTAATCTAGTTATGTGTGTGGCTTGATATCCGTCTAGCCTTCGTGAAGATTTGTAACATGCAGGACATCAAGGTGGGATAAGACCACATTAAGGATCCGTCCGCCGAAAGAGTGCACTTGAAAATACCATTCTGGTGTGATATGCGTGAATTTTTTTCGATCACTTTGTCATGGGACACGTTTACTTCGAGAACACTGAATGAACTAATGCATTAGACAAGATAAAATATCAAATGGGAATTAGTTTTCACACTCATAACTTACGTATTATTTTCTTGTAACTTACGTGACGGAGATGAATGGGTAACATATATTCCCCTTTGCGGTTAATCTAGTTATGTGTGTGGCATGATATCAGTCTAGCCTTTGTGAAGATTTGTAACATGCAGGACATCAATTTGGGGTAACACCACATTAAGGATCCGTCCGCCTAAAGAGTGCACTTGAAAAACGGTTTTGGTGTGAAATGCGTGAATTTTTTTCGATCACTTTGTCATGGGACACGTTTATTTCGAGAACACTGAAAGTACTAATGCATTAGACAAGATAAAACATCAAATGGGAATGAGTTTTCACACCCATAACTTACGCACTATTTTCTTGTAACTTACGTAACGGAGATGAAAGGGTAACATACATTCCCCTTTGAGGTTAGTTTAGTTATGTGTGTAGCTTGATATCAGTCTAGCCTTCGAGAAGATTTGTGACATGCAGGACATTAATTTGGGGTAAGACCACATTAAGGATCCGTCCGCCTAAAGAGTGCACTTGAAAAACCGTTTTGGTTTGAAATGCGTGAATTGTTTTCGATCACTTTGATATGGGACATGTTTGTTTCGAGAATACTGAATGTACTTCTGCAATAGACAAGATAAAATATCAAACGGGAATGAGTTTCCACACCAATAACTTATGTACTATTTTCTTTTAACTTACGTGACGGAGATGAAAGGGTAACATACATTCCCCTTTGAGGTTAATCTAGTTATGTGTGTAGCTTGATATCAGTCTAGCCTTCGAGAAGATTTGTATCATGCAGGACATCAATTTTGGGTAAGACAACATTAAGGATCCGTCCTCCGAAAGAGTGCTCATGAAAATACCGATTTGGTGTGATATGCGTGAATTCTCTTCGATCACTTTTTCACGGGACACGTTTGTTTCAAGAATACTGAATGTACTAAAGCAATTAGACAAGATAAAACATCAAATGGGAATGAGTTTTCACACCCTTAACTTACGTACTTTTTTCTTGTAACTTACGTGACGGAGATGAAACGGTAACATACATTCCCTTTTGCGGTTAATCTATTTATATGTGTAGCTTGATATCAGTCTAACCTTCGTGAAGATTTGTAACATGCAGGACATCAATTTGGGGTAAGACCACATTACTGATCGGTCCGCGCAAAGAGTGCACTTGAAAATACCGTTTTGGTGTGATATGCGTGAATTTGTTTTGATCACTTTATGATGGGACACGTTTGTTTCGAGAATACTGGATGTACTACAGCATTAGACAACATAAAACTTCAAATGGTAATGAGTTTTCACACCTATAACTTACGTACTATTTTCTTGTAACTTACGTGACGGAGATGAAAGGGTAACATACATTCCCCTTTGCGGTTAATCTAGTTATATGTGTAGCTTGATATCAGACTAACATTCGTGAAGATTTGTAACATGCACGAAATCAATTTGGGGTAAGACCACATTACTGATCCGTCCGCCTAAAGAGTGCACTTGAAAAACGGTTTTGATGTAAAATGCGTGAATTTGTTTTGATCACTTTGACATGGGACATGTTTGTTTCGAGAATACTTAATGTACTAATGCAAATAGACAAGATAAAACATCAAATGGGAATGAGTTTTCACACCCATAACTTAAGTACTTCTTTCTTGTAACTTACGTGACGGAGATGAAAGGGTAACATACATTCCCCATTGCGGTTAATCTAGTTATGTGTTTGGCTTGATATTAGTCTAGCCTTCGTGAAGATTTATAACATGCAGGACATAAAGGTGTTGTAAGACCACATTAAGGATCCGTCCGCACAAAGAGTGCACTTGAAAAACTATTTTGGTGTGATATGCGTGAATATTCGTCGATCACTTTGACATGGGACATGTTTGTTTCGAGAATACTGAAACTACTGCTGCATTAGACAAGATAAAACACCAAATGGGAATGAGTTTTCACACCCATAACTTACGTACTGTTTTCTTGTAACTTACGTGACGGAGATGAAAGGGTAACATACATTCCTCTTTGCGGTTAATCTAGTTATGTGTGTGGCATGATATCAGTCTAACCTTCCCGAAGAATTGTGACATGCAGGACATTAATTTGGGGTAAGACTACATTAAGGATCCGTCCGCCTAAAGAGTGCACTTGAAAAACCGTTTTGGTTTGAAATGCGTGAACTTTTTTCGATCATTTTTATACGGGACATGTTTGTTTCGAGAATACTGAATGTACTTCTGCAATAGACAAGATCAAATATCAAACGGGAATGAGTTTCCACACCAATAATTTAAGTATTTTTTCTTGTAAGTTACGTGACGGAGATGAAAGGGTAACATACATTCCCCTTTGAGGTTAATCTAGTTATGTGTGTAGCTTGATATCAGTCTAGCCTTCGAGAAGATTTGTAACATGCAGGACATCAATTTTGGGTAAGACAACATTAAGGATCCGTCCTCCGAAAGAGTGCTCATGAAAATACAGATTTGGTGTAATATGCGTGAATTCTCTTCGATCACTTTTTCACGGGACACGTTTGTTTCAAGAATACTGAATGTACTAAAGCAATTAGACAAGATAAAACATAAAATGGGAATGAGTTTTTACACCCATAACTTACGTACTTTTTTCTTGTAACTTACGTGACGGAGATGAAAGGGTAACATACATTCCCCATTGCGGTTAATCTAGCTATGTGTGTGGCTTGATATCCGTCTAGCCTTCGTGAAGATTTGTAACATGCAGGACATCAAGGTGGGATAAGACCACATTAAGGATCCGTCCGCCGAAAGAGTGCACTTGAAAATACCATTCTGGTGTGATATGCGTGAATTTTTTTCGATCACTTTGTCATGGGACTCGTTTACTTCGAGAACACTGAATGTACTAATGCATTAGACAAGATAAAACATCAAATGGGAATTAGTTTTCACACTCATAACTTACGTATTATTTTCTTGTAACTTACGTGACGGAGATGAATGGGTAACATATATTCCCCTTTGTGGTTAATCTAGTTATGTGTGTGGCTTGATATAAGTCTAGCCTTCGTGAAGATTTGTAAGCAGGACATCAATTTGGGGTAAGACCACATTAAGGATCCTTCCGCCGAAAAAGTGCACATGAAAATACCGTTTTTGGTGTGATATGCGTGAATTATCTTCGATCACTTTTTGATGGGACACGTTTGTTTCAAGAATACTGAATGTACTACTGCATTAGACAAGGTAAAACATCAAATGGGAATGAGTTTTCACACATATAACTTACGTAATATTTTCTTGTAACTTACGTGACGGAGATGAAAGGGTAACATACATTCCTCTTTGCGGTTAATCTAGTTATGTGTGTGGCATGATATCAGTCTAGCCTTTGTGAAGATTTGTAACATGCAGGACATCAATTTGGGGTAACACCACATTAAGGATCCGTCCGCCTAAAGAGTGCACTTGAAAAACGGTTTTGGTGTGAAATGCGTGAATTTTTTTCGATCACTTTGTCATGGGACACGTTTATTTCGAGAACACTGAAAGTACTAATGCATTAGACAAGATAAAACATCAAATGGGAATGAGTTTTCACACCCATAACTTACGCACTATTTTCTTGTAACTTACGTAACGGAGATGAAAGGGTAACATACATTCCCCTTTGAGGTTAGTTTAGTTATGTGTGTAGCTTGATATCAGTCTAGCCTTCGAGAAGATTTGTGACATGCAGGACATTAATTTGGGGTAAGACCACATTAAGGATCCGTCCGCCTAAAGAGTGCACTTGAAAAACCGTTTTGGTTTGAAATGCGTGAATTGTTTTCGATCACTTTGATATGGGACATGTTTGTTTCGAGAATACTGAATGTACTTCTGCAATAGACAAGATAAAATATCAAACGGGAATGAGTTTCCACACCAATAACTTATGTACTATTTTCTTTTAACTTACGTGACGGAGATGAAAGGGTAACATACATTCCCCTTTGAGGTTATTCTAGTTATGTGTGTAGCTTGATATCAGTCTAGCCTTCGAGAAGATTTGTATCATGCAGGACATCAATTTTGGGAAAGACAACATTAAGGATCCGTCCTCCGAAAGAGTGCTCATGAAAATACCGATTTGGTGTGATATGCGTGAATTCTCTTCGATCACTTTTTCACGGGACACGTTTGTTTCAAGAATACTGAATGTACTAAAGCAATTAGACAAGATAAAACATCAAATGGGAATGAGTTTTCACACCTATAACTTACGTACTTTTTTCTTGTAACTTACGTGACGGAGATGAAAGGGTAACATACATTCCCTTTTGCGGTTAATCTAGTTATATGTGTAGCTTGATATCAGTCTAACCTTCGTGAAGATTTGTAACATGCAGGACATCAATTTGGGGTAAGACCACATTACTGATCGGTCCGCGCAAAGAGTGCACTTGAAAATACCGTTTTGGTGTGATATGCGTGAATTTTTTTCGATCACTTTGTGATGGGACACGTTTGTTTCGAGAATACTGAATGTACTACTGCATTAGACAAGATAAAACATCAAATGGGAATGAGTTTTCACACCTATAACTTACGTACTATTTTCTTGTAACTTACGTGACGGAGATGAAAGGGTAACATACATTCCCCTTTGCGGTTAATCTAGTTATATGTGTAGCTTGATATCAGACTAACATTCGTGAAGATTTGTAACATGCACGACATCAATTTGGGGTAAGACCACATTACTGATCCGTCCGCCTAAAGAGTGCACTTGAAAAACGGTTTTGATGTAAAATGCGTGAATTTGTTTTGATCACTTTGACATGGGACATGTTTGTTTCGAGAATACTTAATGTACTAATGCAAATAGACAAGATAAAACATCAAATGGGAATGAGTTTTCACACCCATAACTTAAGTACTTCTTTCTTGTAACTTACGTGACGGAGATGAAAGGGTAACATACATTCCCCATTGCGGTTAATCTAGTTATGTGTTTGGCTTGATATTAGTCTAGCCTTCGTGAAGATTTATAACATGCAGGACATAAAGGTGTTGTAAGACCACATTAAGGATCCGTCCGCACAAAGAGTGCACTTGAAAAACTATTTTGGTGTGATATGCGTGAATATTCGTCGATCACTTTGACATGGGACATGTTTGTTTCGAGAATACTGAAACTACTGCTGCATTAGACAAGATAAAACACCAAATGGGAATGAGTTTTCACACCCATAACTTACGTACTGTTTTCTTGTAACTTACGTGACGGAGATGAAAGGGTAACATACATTCCTCTTTGCGGTTAATCTAGTTATGTGTGTGGCATGATATCAGTCTAACCTTCCCGAAGAATTGTGACATGCAGGACATTAATTTGGGGTAAGACTACATTAAGGATCCGTCCGCCTAAAGAGTGCACTTGAAAAACCGTTTTGGTTTGAAATGCGTGAACTTTTTTCGATCATTTTTATACGGGACATGTTTGTTTCGAGAATACTGAATGTACTTCTGCAATAGACAAGATCAAATATCAAACGGGAATGAGTTTCCACACCAATAATTTAAGTACTATTTTCTTGTAAGTTACGTGACGGAGATGAAAGGGTAACATACATTCCCCTTTGAGGTTAATCTAGTTATGTGTGTAGCTTGATATCAGTCTAGCCTTCGAGAAGATTTGTAACATGCAGGACATCAATTTTGGGTAAGACAACATTAAGGATCCGTCCTCCGAAAGAGTGCTCATGAAAATACAGATTTGGTGTAATATGCGTGAATTCTCTTCGATCACTTTTTCACGGGACACGTTTGTTTCAAGAATACTGAATGTACTAAAGCAATTAGAAAAGATAAAACATCAAATGGGAATGAGTTTTCACACCCATAACTTACGTACTTTTTTCTTGTAACTTACGTGACGGAGATGAAAGGGTAATATACTTTCCCCATTGCGGTTAATCTAGTTATGTGTGTGGCTTGATATCCGTCTAGCCTTCGTGAAGATTTCTAACATGCAGGACATCAAGGTAGGATAAGACGACATTAAGGATCCGTCCGCCGAAAGAGTGCACTTGAAAATACCGTTCTGGTGTGATATGCTTGAATTTTTTTCGATCACTTTGTCATGGGACACGTTTATTTCGAGAACACTGAATGTAGTAATGCATTAGACAAGATAAAACATCAAATGGGAATTAGTTTTCACACTCATAACTTTCGTATTATTTTCTTGTAACTATCGTGACGGAGATGAAAGGATAACATATATTCCCTTTTGTGGTTAATCTAGTTATGTGTGTAGTTTGATATCAGTCTAGCCTTCGTGAAGATTTGTAAGCAGGATATCAATTTGGGGTAAGACCACATTAACGATCCTTCCACCGAAAAAGTGCACATGAAAATACGGTTTTGGTGTGATATGCGTGAATTATCTTCGATCACTTTGTCATGGGACACGTTTATTTCGAGAACACTGAATGTACTAATGCATTAGACAAGATAAAACATCAAATGGGAATTAGTTTTCACACTCATAACTTACGTATTATTATCTTTTAACTTACGTGACGGAGATGAAAGGGTAACATATATTCCCCTTTGTGGTTAATCTAGTTATGTGTGTAGCTTGATATCAGTCTAGCCTTCGTGAAGATTTGTAAGCAGCACATCAATTTGGGGTAAGACCACATTAAGGATCCGTCCGCCGAAAAAGTGCACATGAAAATACCGTTTTGGTGTGATATGCGTGAATTATCTTCGATCACTTTTTGATGGGACACGTTTGTTTCAAGAATACTGAATGTACTACTGCATTAGACAAGGTAAAACGTCAAATTGGAATGAGTTTTCACACATATAACTTACGTAATATTTTCTTGTAACTTACGTGACGGAGAGGAAAGGGTAACATACATTCCTCTTTGCGGTTAATCTAGTTATGTTTGTGGCATGATATCAGTGTAGCCTTCGTGAAGATTTGTAACATGCAGGACATCAATTTGGGGTAAGACCACATTAAGGATCCGTCCGCCTAAAGAGTGCACTTAAAAAACGGTTTTGGTGTGAAATGCGTGAATTTTTTTCGATCACTTTCATAAGGGACATGCTTGTTTCGAGAATACTTACTGTACTAATGCAATTAGACAAGATAAAACATCAAATGGGAATGAGTTTTCACAACCATAACTTACGTACTTTTTTCTTGTAACTTACGTGACGGAGATGAAAGGGTAACATACATTCCACATTGCGGATAATCTAGTTATGTGTTTGGCTTGATATCAGTCTAGCCTTCGTGAAGATTTATAACATGCAGGACATAAAGGTGTTGTAAGACCACATTAAGGATCCGTCCGCACAAAGAGTGCACTTCAAAAACTATGTTGGTATGATATGCGTGAATTTTCTTCGATCACTTTGTCATGGGACATGTTTGTTTCGAGAATACTGAAACTACTACTGCATTAGACAAGATAAAACATTAAATGGGAATGAGTTTTCACACCCATAACTTACGTACTATTTTCTTGTAACTTACGTGACGGAGATGAAAGGGTAACATACATTCCCCTTTGAGGTTAATCTAGTTAAGTGTTTAGCTTGATATCAGTCTAGCCTTCGAGAAGATTGGTAATATGCAGGACATCAATTTTGGGTAAGACAACATTAAGGATCCGTCCTCCGAAAGAGTGCTCATGAAAATACCGATTTGGTGTGATATGCGTGAATTCTCTTCGATCACTTTTTCACGGGACACGTTTGTTTCAAGAATACTGAATGTACTACTGCATTAGACAAGGTAAAACGTCAAACTGGAATGATTTTTCACTCACATAACTTACGTACTATTTTCTTGTAACTTACGTGACGGAGATGAAAGGGTAATATACATTACCCTTTGCGGTTAATCTAGTTATGAGTATAGCTTGATATCAGTCTAGCCTTCGTGAAGATTTGTAACATGCAATATATCAATTTGGGGTAAGACCACATTAAGGATCCGTCCGCCTAAAGAGTGCACTTGATAAACAGTTTAGGTGTGATATGCGTGAATTTGTTTCGACCACTTTGAAATGGGACATGTTTGTTTCGAGAACACTGAATGTACTAATGCATTAGACAAGATAAAACACCAAATGGGAATGAGTTTTCACACCCATAACTTACGTACTGTTTTCTTGTAACTTACGTGACGGAGATGAAAGGGTAACATACATTCCTCTTTGCGGTTAATCTAGTTATGTGTGTGGCATGATATCAGTCTAACCTTCGTGAAGATTTGTGACATGCAGGACATTAATTTGGGGTAAGACTACATTAAGGATCCGTCCGCCTAAAGAGTGCACTTAAAAAACCGTTTTGGTTTGAAATGCGTGAAATTTTTTCGATCATTTTTACATGGGACATGTTTGTTTCGAGAATACTGAATGTACCTCTGCAATAGACAAGATCAAATATCAAACGGGAATGAGTTTCCACACCAATAACTTAAGTACTATTTTCTTGTAACTTACGTGACGGAGATGAAAGGGTAACATACATTCCCCTTTGAGGTTAATCTAGTTATGTGTGTAGCTTGATATCAGTCTAGCCTTCGAGAAGATTTGTAACATGCAGGACATCAATGTTGGGTAAGACAACATTAAGGATCCGTCCTCCGAAAGAGTGCTCATGAAAATACAGATTTGGTGTAATATGCGTGAATTCTCTTCGATCACTTTTTCACGGGACACGTTTGTTTCAAGAATACTGAATGTACTAAAGCAATTAGAAAAGATAAAACATCAAATGGGAATGAGTTTTCACACCCATAACTTACGTACTTTTTTCTTGTAACTTACGTGACGGAGATGAAAGGGTAACATACATTCCCCATTGCGGTTAATCTAGTTATGTGTGTGGCTTGATATCCGTCTAGCCTTCGTGAAGATTTCTAACATGCAGGACATCAAGGTAGGATAAGACGACATTAAGGATCCGTCCGCCGAAAGAGTGCACTTGAAAATACCGTTCTGGTGTGATATGCTTGAATTTTTTTCGATCACTTTGTCATGGGACACGTTTATTTCGAGAACTCTGAATGTTGTAATGCATTAGACAAGATAAAACATCAAATGGGAATTAGTTTTCACACTCATAACTTTCGTATTATTTTCTTGTAACTAACGTGACGGAGATGAAAGGATAACATATATTCCCTTTTGTGGTTAATCTAGTTATGTGTGTAGTTTGATATCAGTCTAGCATTCGTGAAGATTTGTAAGCAGGACATCAATTTGGGGTAAGACCACAATAAGGATCCTTCCACCGAAAAAGTGCACATGAAAATACGGTTTTGGTGTGATATGCGTGAATTATCTTCGATCACTTTGTCATGGGACACGTTTATTTCGAGAACACTGAATGTACTAATGCATTAGACAAGATAAAACATCAAATGGGAATTAGTTTTCACACTCATAACTTACGTATTATTATCTTTTAACTTACGTGACGGAGATGAAAGGGTAACATATATTCCCCTTTGTGGTTAAACTAGTTATGTGTGTAGCTTGATATCAGTCTAGCCTTCGTGAAGATTTGTAAGCAGCACATCAATTTGGGGTAAGACCACATTAAGGATCCGTCCGCCGAAAAAGTGCACATGAAAATACCGTTTTGGTGTGATATGCGTGAATTATCTTCGATCACTTTTTGATGGGACACGTTTGTTTCAAGAATACTGAATGTACTACTGCATTAGACAAGGTAAAACGTCAAATTGGAATGAGTTTTCACACATATAACTTACGTAATATTTTCTTGTAACTTACGTGACGGAGATGAAAGGGTAACATACATTCCTCTTTGCGGTTAATCTAGTTATGTTTGTGGCATGATATCAGTGTAGCCTTCGTGAAGATTTGTAACATGCAGGACATCAATTTAGGGTAAGGCCACATTAAGGATCCGTCCGCCTAAAGAGTGCACTTGAAAAACGGTTTTGGTGTGAAATGCGTGAATTTTTTCGATCACTTTGACATGGGACATGCTTGTTTCGAGAATACTTACTGTACTAATGCAATTAGACAAGATAAAACATCAAATGGGAATGAGTTATCACTCCCATTACTTACGTACTTTTTTCTTGTAACTTACGTGACGGAGATGAAAGGGTAACATACATTCCCCATTGCGGATAATCTAGTTATGTGTTTGGCTTGATATTAGTCTAGCCTTCGTGAAGATTTATAACATGCAGGACATAAAGGTGTTGTAAGACCACATTAAGGATCCGTCCGCACAAAGAGTGCACTTGAAAAACTATTTTGGTGTGATATGCGTGAATATTCGTCGATCACTTTGACATGGGACATGTTTGTTTCGAGAATACTGAAACTACTGCTGCATTAGACAAGATAAAACACCAAATGGGAATGAGTTTTCACACCCATAACTTACGTACTGTTTTCTTGTAACTTACGTGACGGAGATGAAAGGGTAACATACATTCCTCTTTGCGGTTAATCTAGTTATGTGTGTGGCATGATATCAGTCTAACCTTCCCGAAGAATTGTGACATGCAGGACATTAATTTGGGGTAAGACTACATTAAGGATCCGTCCGCCTAAAGAGTGCACTTGAAAAACCGTTTTGGTTTGAAATGCGTGAACTTTTTTCGATCACTTTTATACGGGACATGTTTGTTTCGAGAATACTGAATGTACTTCTGCAATAGACAAGATCAAATATCAAACGGGAATGAGTTTCCACACCAATAATTTAAGTACTATTTTCTTGTAAGTTACGTGACGGAGATGAAAGGGTAACATACATTCCCCTTTGAGGATAATCTTGTTAATTGTTTAGCTTGATATCAGTCTAGCCTTCGAGAAGATTGGTAATATGCAGGACATCAATTTTGGGTAAGACAACATTAAGGATCCGTCCTCCGAAAGAGTGCTCATGAAAATACCGATTTGGTGTGATATGCGTGAATTCTCTTCGATCACTTTTTCACGGGACACGTTTGTTTCAAGAATACTGCATGTACTACTGCATTAGACAAGGTAAAACGTCAAACTGGAATGATTTTTCACTCACATAACTTACGTACTATTTTCTTGTAACTTACGTGACGGAGATGAAAGGGTAATATACATTACCCTTTGCGGTTAATCTAGTTATGAGTATCGCTTGATATCAGTCTAGCCTTCGTGAAGATTTGTAACATGCAATATATCAATTTGGGGTAAGACCACATTAAGGATCCGTCCGCCTAAAGAGTGCACTTGATAAACAGTTTAGGTGTGATATGCGTGAATTTGTTTCGACCACTTTGAAATGGGACATGTTTGTTTCGAGAACACTGAATGTACTAATGCATTAGACAAGATAAAACACCAAATGGGAATGAGTTTTCACACCCATAACTTACGTACTGTTTTCTTGTAACTTACGTGACGGAGATGAAAGGGTAACATACATTCCTCTTTGCGGTTAATCTAGTTATGTGTGTGGCATGATATCAGTCTAACCTTCGTGAAGATTTGTGACATGCAGGATATTAATTTGGGGTAAGACTACATTAAGGATCCGTCCGCCTAAAGAGTGCACTTAAAAAACCGTTTTGGTTTGAAATGCGTGAAATTTTTTCGATCATTTTTACATGGGACATGTTTCTTTCGAGAATACTGAATGTACCTCTGCAATAGACAAGATCAAATATCAAACGGGAATGAGTTTCCACACCAATAACTTAAGTACTATTTTCTTGTAACTTACGTAACGGAGATGAAAGGGTAACATACATTCCCCTTTGAGGTTAATCTAGTTATGTGTGTAGCTTGATATCAGTCTATCCTTCGAGAAGATTTGTAACATGCAGGACATCAATGTTGGGTAAGACAACATTAAGGATCCGTCCTCCGAAAGAGTGCTCATGAAAATACAGATTTGGTGTAATATGCGTGAATTCTCTTCGATCACTTTTTCACGGGACACGTTTGTTTCAAGAATACTGAATGTACTAAAGCAATTAGAAAAGATAAAACATCAAATGGAAATGAGTTTTCACACCCATAACTTACGTACATTTTTCTTGTAACTTACGTGACGGAGATGAAAGGGTAACATACATTCCCCATTGCGGTTAATCTAGCTATGTGTGTGGCTTGATATCCGTCTAGCCTTCGTGAAGATTTCTAACATGCAGGACATCAAGGTAGGATAAGACGACATTAAGGATCCGTCCGCCGAAAGAGTGCACTTGAAAATACCGTTCTGGTGTGATATGCTTGAATTTTTTTCGATCACTTTGTCATGGGACACGTTTATTTCGAGAACTCTGAATGTTGTAATGCATTAGACAAGATAAAACATCAAATGGGAATTAGTTTTCACACTCATAACTTTCGTATTATTTTCTTGTAACTAACGTGACGGAGATGAAAGGATAACATATATTCCCTTTTGTGGTTAATCTAGTTATGTGTGTAGTTTGATATCAGTCTAGCATTCGTGAAGATTTGTAAGCAGGACATCAATTTGGGGTAAGACCACAATAAGGATCCTTCCACCGAAAAAGTGCACATGAAAATACGGTTTTGGTGTGATATGCGTGAATTATCTTCGATCACTTTGTCATGGGACACGTTTATTTCGAGAACACTGAATTTACTAATGCATTAGACAAGATAAAACATCAAATGGGAATTAGTTTTCACACTCATAACTTACGTATTATTATCTTTTAACTTACGTGACGGAGATGAAAGGGTAACATATATTCCCCTTTGTGGTTAATCTAGTTATGTGTGTAGCTTGATATCAGTCTAGCCTTCGTGAAGATTTGTAAGCAGCACATCAATTTGGGGTAAGACCACATTAAGGATCCGTCCGCCGAAAAAGTGCACATGAAAATACCGTTTTGGTGTGATATGCGTGAATTATCTTCGTTCACTTTTTGATGGGACACGTTTGTTTCAAGAATACTGAATGTACTACTGCATTAGACAAGGTAAAACGTCAATTTGGAATGAGTTTTCACACATATAACTTACGTAATATTTTCTTGTAACTTACGTGACGGAGAGGAAAGGGTAACATACATTCCTCTTTGCGGTTAATCTAGTTATGTTTGTGGCATGATATCAGTGTAGCCTTCGTGAAGATTTGTAACATGCAGAACATCAATTTGGGGTAAGACCACATTAAGGATCCGTCCGCCTAAAGAGTGCACTTGAAAAACGGTTTTGGTGTGAAATGCGTGAATTTTTTTCGATCACTTTGATAAGGGACATGCTTGTTTCGAGAATACTTACTGTACTAATGCAATTAGACAAGATAAAACATCAAATGGGAATGAGTTTTCACAACCATAACTTACGTACTTTTTTCTTGTAACTTACGTGACGGAGATGAAAGGGTAACATACATTCCACATTGCGGTTAATCTAGTTATGTGTTTGGCTTGATATCAGTCTAGCCTTCGTGAAGATTTATAACATGCAGGACATAAAGGTGTTGTAAGACCACATTAAGGATCCGTCCGCACAAAGAGTGCACTTCAAAAACTATTTTGGTGTGATATGCGTGAATTTTCTTCGATCACTTTGTCATGGGACATGTTAGTTTCGAGAATACTGAAACTACTACTGCATTAGACAAGATAAAACATTAAATGGGAATGAGTTTTCACACCCATAACTTACGTACTATTTTCTTGTAACTTACGTGACGGAGATGAAAGGGTAACATACATTCCCCTTTGAGGATAATCTTGTTAATTGTTTAGCTTGATATCAGTCTAGCCTTCGAGAAGATTGGTAATATGCAGGACATCAATTTTGGGTAAGACAACATTAAGGATCCGTCCTCCGAAAGAGTGCTCATGAAAATACCGATTTGGTGTGATATGCGTGAATTCTCTTCGATCACTTTTTCACGGGACACGTTTGTTTCAAGAATACTGAATGTACTACTGCATTAGACAAGGTAAAACGTCAAACTGGAATGATTTTTCACTCACATAACTTACGTACTATTTTCTTGTAACTTACGTGACGGAGATGAAAGGGTAATATACATTACCCTTTGCGGTTAATCTAGTTATGAGTATAGCTTGATATCAGTCTAGCCTTCGTGAAGATTTGTAACATGCAATATATCAATTTGGGGTAAGACCACATTAAGGATCCGTCCGCCTAAAGAGTGCACTTGATAAACAGTTTAGGTGTGATATGCGTGAATTTGTTTCGACCACTTTGAAATGGGACATGTTTGTTTCGAGAACACTGAATGTACTAATGCATTAGACAAGATAAAACACCAAATGGGAATGAGTTTTCACACCCATAACTTACGTACTGTTTTCTTGTAACTTACGTGACGGAGATGAAAGGGTAACATACATTCCTCTTTGCGGTTAATCTAGTTATGTGTGTGGCATGATATCAGTCTAACCTTCGTGAAGATTTGTGACATGCAGGACATTAATTTGGGGTAAGACTACATTAAGGATCCGTCCGCCTAAAGAGTGCACTTAAAAAACCGTTTTGGTTTGAAATGCGTGAAATTTTTTCGATCATTTTTACATGGGACATGTTTGTTTCGAGAATACTGAATGTACCTCTGCAATAGACAAGATCAAATATCAAACGGGAATGAGTTTCCACACCAATAACTTAAGTACTATTTTCTTGTAACTTACGTGACGGAGATGAAAGGGTAACATACATTCCCCTTTGAGGTTAATCTAGTTATGTGTGTAGCTTGATATCAGTCTAGCCTTCGAGAAGATTTGTAACATGCAGGACATCAATGTTGGGTAAGACAACATTAAGGATCCGTCCTCCGAAAGAGTGCTCATGAAAATACAGATTTGGTGTAATATGCGTGAATTCTCTTCGATCACTTTTTCACGGGACACGTTTGTTTCAAGAATACTGAATGTACTAAAGCAATTAGAAAAGATAAAACATCAAATGGGAATGAGTTTTCACACCCATAACTTACGTACTTTTTTCTTGTAACTTACGTGACGGAGATGAAAGGGTAACATACATTCCCCATTGCGGTTAATCTAGTTATGTGTGTGGCTTGATATCCGTCTAGCCTTCGTGAAGATTTGTAACATGCAGGACATCAAGGTAGGATAAGACGACATTAAGGATCCGTCCGCCGAAAGAGTGCACTTGAAAATACCGTTCTGGTGTGATATGCTTGAATTTGTTTCAATCACTTTGTCATGGGACACGTTTGTTTCGAGAACACTGAATGTAGTAATGCATTAGACAAGATAAAACATCAAATGGGAATTAGTTTTCACACTCATAACTTTCGTATTATTTTCTTGTAACTAACGTGACGGAGATGAAAGGATAACATATATTCCCTTTTGTGGTTAATCTAGTTATGTGTGTAGTTTGATATCAGTCTAGCCTTCGTGAAGATTTGTAAGCAGGACATCAATTTGGGGTAAGACCACATTAAGGATCCTTCCACCGAAAAAGTGCACATGAAAATACGGTTTTGGTGTGATATGCGTGAATTATCTTCGATCACTTTGTCATGGGACACGTTTATTTCGAGAACACTGAATGTACTAATGCATTAGACAAGATAAAACATCAAATGGGAATTAGTTTTCACACTCATAACTTACGTATTATTATCTTTTAACTTACGTGACGGAGATGAAAGGGTAACATATATTCCCCTTTGTGGTTAATCTAGTTATGTGTGTAGCTTGATATCAGTCTAGCCTTCGTGAAGATTTGTAAGCAGCACATCAATTTGGGGTAAGACCACATTAAGGATCCGTCCGCCGAAAAAGTGCACATGAAAATACCGTTTTGGTGTGATATGCGTGAATTATCTTCGATCACTTTTTGATGGGACACGTTTGTTTCAAGAATACTGAATGTACTACTGCATTAGACAAGGTAAAACGTCAAATTGGAATGAGTTTTCACACATATAACTTACGTAATATTTTCTTGTAACTTACGGGACGGAGATGAAAGGGTAACATACATTCCCCTTTGAGGTTAATCTAGTTAAGTGTTTAGCTTGATATCAGTCTAGCCTTCGAGAAGATTGGTAATATGCAGGACATCAATTTTGGGTAAGACAACATTAAGGATCCGTCCTCCGAAAGAGTGCTCATGAAAATACCGATTTGGTGTGATATGCGTGAATTCTCTTCGATCACTTTTTCACGGGACACGTTTGTTTCAAGAATACTGAATGTACTACTGCATTAGACAAGGTAAAACGTCAAACTGGAATGATTTTTCACTCACATAACTTACGTACTATTTTCTTGTAACTTACGTGACGGAGATGAAAGGGTAATATACATTACGCTTTGCGGTTAATCTATTTATGTGTATAGCTTGAAATCAGTCTAGCCTTCGTGAAGGTTTGTAACATGCAAGATATCAATTTGGGGTAAGACCACATTAAGGATCCGTCCGCCTAAAGAGTGCACTTGAAAAACCGTTTTGGTGTGAAATGCGTGAATTTGTTTTGATCACTTTGACATGGGACTTGTTTGTTTTGAGAATACTGAATGTACTAATGCAATTAGACAAGATAAAACATCAAATGGGAATGAGTTTTCAGACCCATAACTTACGTACTTTTTTCTTGTAACTTACGTAACGGAGATGAAAGGGTAACATACATTCCCCTTTGAGGTTAATTTAGTTATGTGTGTAGCTTGATATCAGTCTAGCCTTCGAGAAGATTTGTAACATGCTGGATATCAATTTTGGGTAATACAACATTATGGATCCGTCCTCCGAAAGAGTGCTCATGAAAATGCCGATTTGGTGTGATATGCGTGAATTCTCTTCGATCACTTTTTCACGGGACACGTTTGTTTCAAGAATACTGAATGCACTACTGCATTAGACAAGATAAAACGTCAAATGTGAATGATTTTTCACTCACGTAACTTACGTACTATTTTCTTGTAACTTACGTGACGGAGATGAAAGGGTAATATACGTTACCCTTTGCGGTTAATCTAGTTATGTGTATAGCTTTATATCAGTCTAGCCTTCGTGAAGATTTGTAACATGCAAGATATCAATTTGGGGTAAGACCACTTTAAGGATCCGTCCGCCTAAAGAGTGCACTTGATAAACAGTTTTGGTGTGATATGCGTGAATTTGTTTCGACCACTTTGAAATGGGACATGTTTGTTTCGAGAACACTGAATGTACTAATGCATTAGACAAGATAAAACACCAAATGGGAATGAGTTTTCACACCCATAACTTACGTACTGTTTTCTTGTAACTTACGTGACGGAGATGAAAGGGTAACATACATTCCTCTTTGCGGTTAATCTAGTTATGTGTGTGGCATGATAGCAGTCTAACTTTCGTGAAGATTTGTGACATGCAGGACATTAATTTGGGGTAAGACTACATTAAGGATCCGTCCGCCTAAATAGTGCACTTGAAAAACCGTTTTGGTTTGAAATGCGTGAAATTGTTTCGATCACTTTTACATGGGACATGTTTGCTTCGAGAATACTGAATGTACTTCTGCAATAGACAAGATAAAATATCAAACGGGAATGAGTTTCCACACCAATAACTTAAGTACTATTTTCTTGTAACTTACGTGACGGAGATGAAAGGGTAACACACATTCCCCTTTGATGTTAATCTAGTTATGTGTGTAGCTTGATATCAGTCTAGCCTTCGAGAAGATTTGTAACATGCAGGACATCAATTTTGGGTAAGACAACATTAAGGATCCGTCCTCCGAAAGAATGCTCATGAAAATACAGATTTGGTGTAGTATGCGTGAATTCTCTTCGATCACTTTTTCACGGGACGCGTTTGTTTCATGAATACTGAATGTACTAAAGCAATTAGAAAAGATAAAACATCAAATGGGAATGAGTTTTCACACCCATAACTTACGTATTTTTTCTTGTAACTTACGTGACGGAAATGAAAGGGTAACATACATTCCCCATTGCGGTTAATCTAGTTATGTGTGTGGCTTGATATCCGTCTAGCCTTCGTGAAGATTTGTAACATGCAGGACATCAAGGTAGGATAAGACGACATTAAGGATCCGTCCGCCGAAAGAGTGCCCTTGAAAATACCGTTCTGGTGTGATATGCTTGAATTTTTTTCGATCACTTTGTCATGGGACACGTTTATTTCGAGAACCCTGAATGTACTAATGCATTAGACAAGATAAAACATAAAATGGGAATTAGTTTTCACACTCATAACTTACGTATTATTATCTTTTAACTTACGTGACGGAGATGAAAGGGTAACATATATTCCCCTTTGTGGTTAATCTAGTTACGTGTGTAGCTTGATATCAGTCTAGCCTTCGTGAAGATTTGTAAGCAGCACATCAATTTGGGGTAAGACCACATTAAGGATCCGTCCGCCGAAAAAGTGCACATGAAAATACCGTTTTGGTGTGATATGCGTGAATTATCTTCGAACACTTTTTGATGGGACACGTTTGTTTCAAGAATACTGAATGTACTGCTGCATTAGACAAGGTAAAACGTCAAATTGGAATGAGTTTTCACACATATAACTTACGTAATATGTTCTTGTAACTTACGTGACGGAGATGAAAGGGTAACATACATTCCTCTTTGCGGTTAATCTAGTTATGTTTGTGGCATGATATCAGTGTAGCCTTCGTGAAGATTTGTAACATGCAGGACATCAATTTGGGGTAAGACCACATTAAGGATCCGTCCGCCTAAAGAGTGCACTTGAAAAACGGTTTTGGTGTGAAATGCGTGAATTTTTTTCGATCTCTTTGACATGGGACATGCTTGTTTTGAGAATACTGAATGTACTAATGCAATTAGACAAGATAAAACATCAAATGGGAATGAGTTTTCACTCCCATAACTTACGTACTTTTTTCTTGTAACTTACGTGACGGAGATGAAAGGGTAACATACATTCCCCATTGCGGTTAATCTAGTTATGTGTATGGCTTGATATCAGTCTAGCCTTCGTGAAGATGTATAACATGCAGGACATAAAGGTGGGGTAAGACCACATTAAGGATCCGTCCGCACAAAGAGTGCACTTGAAAAACTATTTTGGTGTGATATGCGTGAATTTTCTTCGATCACTTTGATATGGGACATGTTTGTTTAGAGAATACTGAAACTACTACTGCATTGGACAAGATAAAACATCAAATGGGAATGAGTTTTCACACCCATAACTTACGTACTATTTTCTTGTAACTTATGTGACGGAGATGAGAGGGTAACATACATTCCCCTTTGAGGTTAATCTAGTTATGTGTGTAGCTTGATATCAGTCTAGCCTTCGAGAAGATTTGTAATATGCAGGACATCAATTTTGGGTAAGACAACATTAAGGATCCGTCATCCGAAAGAGTGCTCATAAAAATACCGATTTGGTGTGATATGCGTGAATTCTCTTCGATCACTTTTTCACGGGACACGTTTGTTTCAAGAATACTAAATGTACTACTGCATTAGACAAGGTAAAACGTCACACTGGAATGATTTTTCACTCACATAACTTACGTACTATTTTCTTGTAACTTACGTGACGGAGATGAAAGGGTAATATACATTACCCTTTGATGTTAATCTAGTTATGTGTATAGCTTGATATCAGTCTAGCCTTCGTGAAGATTTGTAACATGCAAGACATTAATTTGGGGTAAGACCACATTAAGGATCCGTCCGCCTAAAGAGTGCACTTGAAAAACCGTTTTGGTGTGATATGCGTGAATTCTCTTCGATCACTTTTTCACGGACACGTTTGTTTCAAGAATACTGAATGTACTACTGCATTAGACAAGATCAAACGTTAAATGTTAATGATTTTTCACTCACGTAACTTACGTACTATTTTCTTGTAACTTACGTGACGGAGATGAAAGGGTAATATACATTACCCTTTGCGGTTAATCTAGTTATGTGTATAGCTTTATATCAGTCTAGCCTTCGTGAAGATTTGTAACATGCAAGATATCAATTTGGGGTAAGACCACATTAAGGATCCGTCCGCCTAAAGAGTGCACTTGATAAACAGTTTTGGTGTGATATGCGTGAATTTGTTTCGACCACTTTGAAATTGGACATGTTTGTTTCGAGAACACTGAATGTACTAATGCAATAGACAAGATAAAACACCAAATGGGAATGAGTTTTCACACCCATAACTTACGTACAGTTTTCTTTTAACTTACGTGACGGAGATGAAAGGGTAACAAACATTCCACATTGCGGTTAATCTAGTTATGTGTTTGGCTTGATATCAGTCTAGCCTTCGTGAAGATTTATAACATGCAGGACATAAAGGTGTTGTAAGACCACATTAAGGATCCGTCCGCACAAAGTGTGCACTTCAAAAACTATCTTGGTGTGATATGCGTGAATTTTCTTCGATCACTTTGTCATGGGACATGTTTGTTTCGAGAATACTGAAACTACTACTGCATTAGACAAGATAACATATTAAATGGGAATGGGTTTTCACACCCATAACTTACGTACTATTTTCTTGTAACTTACGTGACGGAGATGAAAGGGTAACATACATTCCCCTTTGAGGTTAATCTAGTTAAGTGTTTAGCTTGATATCAGTCTAGCCTTCGAGAAGATTGGTAATATGCAGGACATCAATTTTGGGTAAGACAACATTAAGGATCCGTCCTCCGAAAGAGTGCTCATGAAAATACCGATGTGGTGTGATATGCGAGAATTCTCTTCGATCACTTTTTCACGGGACACGTTTGTTTCAAGAATACTGAATGCACTACTGCATTAGACAAGATAAAACGTCAAATGTGAATGATTTTTCACTCACGTAACTTACGTACTATTTTCTTGTAACTTACGTGACGGAGATGTAAGGGTAATATACGTTACCCTTTGCGGTTAAACTAGTTATGTGTATAGATTTATATCAGTCTAGCCTTCGTGAAGATTTGTAACATGCAAGATATCAATTTGGGGTAAGACCACTTTAAGGATCCGTCCGCCTAAAGAGTGCACTTGATAAACAGTTTTGGTGTGATATGCGTGAATTTGTTTCGACCACTTTGAAATGGGACATGTTTGTTTCGAGAACACTGAATGTACTAATGCATTAGACAAGATAAAACACCAAATGGGAATGAGTTTTCACACCCATAACTTACGTACTGTTTTCTTGTAACTTACGTGACGGAGATGAAAGGGTAACACACATTCCTCTTTGCGGTTAATCTAGTTATGTGTGTGGCATGATATCAGTCTAACCTTCGTGAAGATTTGTGACATGCAGGACATTAATTTGGGGTAACACTACATTAAGGATCCGTCCGCCTAAATAGTGCACTTGATAAACCGTTTTGGTTTGAAATGCGTGAAATTTTTTCGATCACTTTTACATGGGACATGTTTGCTTCGAGAATACTGAATGTACTTCTGCAATAGACAAGATAAAATATCAAACGGGAATGAGTTTCCACACCAATAACTTAAGTACTATTTTCTTGTAACTAACGTGACGGAGATGAAAGGGTAACATACATTCCCCTTTGAGGTTAATCTAGTTATGTGTGTAGCTTAATATCAGTCTAGCCTTCGAGAAGATTTGTAACATGCAGGACATCAATTTTGGGTAAGACAACATTAAGGATCCGTCCTCCGAAAGATTGCTCATGAAAATACAGATTCGGTGTAGTATGCGTGAATTCTCTTCGATCACTTTTTCACGGGACGCGTTTGTTTCATGAATACTGAATGTACTAAAGCAATTAGAAAAGATAAAACATCAAATGGGAATGAGTTTTCACACCCATAACTTACGTATTTTTTCTTGTAACTTACGTGACGGAGATGAAAGGGTAACATACATTCCCCATTGCGGTTAATCTAGTTATCTGTGTGGCTTGATATCCGTCTAGCCTTCGTGAAGATTTGTAAGCAGGACATCAATTTGGGGTAAGACCACATTAAGGATCCTTCCGCAGAAAAATTGCACATGAAAATACCGTTTTGGTGTGATATGCGTGAATTATCTTCGATCACTTTGTCATGGGACACGTTTATTTCGAGAACCCTGAATGTACTAATGCATTAGACAAGATAAAACATCAAATGGGAATTAGTTCTCACACTGATAACTTACGTATTATTATCTTTTAACTTACGTGACGGAGATGAAAGGGTAACATATATTCCCCTTTGTGGTTAATCTAGTTATGTGTGTAGCTTGATATCAGTCTAGCCTTCGTGAAGATTTGTAAGCACCACATCAATTTGGGGTAAGACCACATTAAGGATCCCTCCGCCGAAAAAGTGCACATGAAAATACCGTTTTGGTGTGATATGCGTGAATTATCTTCGAACACTTTTTGATGGGACACGTTTGTTTCAAGAATACTGAATGTACTGCTGCATTAGACAAGGTAAAACGTCAAATTGGAATGAGTTTTCACACATATAACTTACGTAATATTTTCTTGTAACTTACATGACGGAGATGAAAGGGTAACATACATTCCTCTTTGCGGTTAATCTAGTTATGTTTGTGGCATGATATCAGTGTAGCCTTCGTGAAGATTTGTAACATGCAGGACATCAATTTGGGGTAAGACCACATTAAGGATCCGTCCGCCTAAAGAGTGCACTTGAAAAACGGTTTTGGTGTGAAATGCGTGAATTTTTTTCGATCACTTTGACATGGGACATGCTTGTTTTGTGAATATTGAATGTACTAATGCAATTAGACAAGATAAAACATCAAATGGGAATAAGTTTTCACACCCGTAACTTACGTACTTTTTTCTTGTAACTTACGTGACGGAGATGAAAGGGTAACATACATTCCCCGTTGCGGTTAATCTAGTTATGTGTTTGGCTTGATATCAGTCTAGCCTTCGTGAAGATTTATAACATGCAGGACATAAAGGTGGGGTAAGACCACATTAAGGATCCGTCCGCACAAAGAGTGCACTTGAAAAACTATTTTGGTGTGATATGCGTGAATTTTCTTCGATCACTTTGACATGGGACATGTTTGTTTCGAGAATACTGAAACTACTACTGCATTGGACAAGATAAAACATCAAATGGGAATGAGTTTTCACACCCATAACTTACGTACTATTTTCTTGTAACTTACGTGACGGAGATGAGAGGGTAACATACATTCCCCTTTGAGGTTAATCTAGTTATGTGTGTAGCTTGATATCAGTCTAGCCTTCGAGAAGATTTGTAATATGCAGGACATCAATTTTGGGTAAGACAACATTAAGGATCCGTCATCCGAAAGAGTGCTCATAAAAATACCGATTTGGTGTGATATGCGTGAATTCTCTTCGATCACTTTTTCACGGGACACGTTTGTTTCAAGAATACTGAATGTACTACTGCATTAGACAAGGTAAAACGTCAAACTGGAATGATTTTTCACTCACATAACTTACGTACTATTTTCTTGTAACTTACGTGACGGAGATGAAAGGGTAATATACAATACCCTTTGCTGTTAATCTAGTTATGTGTATAGCTTGATATCAGTCTAGCCTTCGTGAAGATTTGTAACATGCAAGACATCAATTTGGGGTAAGACCACATTAAGGATCCGTCCGCCTAAAGGGGGCACTTGAAAAACCGTTTTGGTGTGATATGCGTGAATTCTCTTCGATCACTTTTTCACGGACACGTTTGTTTCAAGAATACTGAATGTACTACTGCATTAGACAAGATAAAACGTCAAATGTTAATGATTTTTCACTAACGTAACTTACGTACTATTTTCTTGTAACTTACGCGACGGAGATGAAAGGGTAATATACATTACCCTTTGCGGTTAATCTAGTTATGTGTATAGCTTTATATCAGTCTAGCCTTCGTGAAGATTTGTAACATGCAAGATATCAATTTGGGGTAAGACCACATTAAGGATCCGTCCGCCTAAAGAGTGCACTTGATAAAAAGTTTTGGTGTGATATGCGTGAATTTGTTTCGACCACTTTGAAATTGGACATGTTTGTTTCGAGAACACTGAATGTACTAATGCAATAGACAAGATAAAACACCAAATGGGAATGAGTTTTCACACCCATAACTTACGTACTGTTTTCTTTTAACTTACGTGACGGAGATGAATGGGTAACATACATTCCTCTTTGCGGTTAATCTAGTTATCTGTGTGGCATGATATCAGTCTAACCTTCGTGAAGAGTTGTGACATGCAGGACATTAATGTGGGATAAGACTACATTAAGGATCCGTCCGCCTAAAAAGTGCACTTGAAAAACCGTTTTGGTTTGAAATGCGTGAACTTTTTTCGATCACTTTTACATGGGACATGTTTGTTTCGAGAATACTGAATGTACTTCTGCAATAGACAAGATCAAATATCAAACGGGAATGAGTTTCCACACCAATAACTTAAGTACTATTTTCTTGTAACTTACGTGACGGAGATGAAAGGGTAACATACATTCCCCTTTGAGGTTAATCTAGTTATGTGTGTAGCTTGATATCAGTCTAGCCTTCGAGAAGATTTGTAACTTGCAGGACATCAATTTTGGGTAAGACAACATTAAGGATCCGTCCTCCGAAAGAGTGCTCTTGAAAATACAGATTTGGTGTAATATGCGTGAATTCTCTTCGATCACTTTTTCACGGGACACGTTTGTTTCAAGAATACTGAATGTACTAAAGCAATTAGAAAAGATAAAACATCAAATGGGATTGAGTTTTCACACCCATAACTTACGTACTTTTTTCTTGTAACTTACGTGACGGAGATGAAAGGGTAACATACATTCCCCATTGCGGTTAATCTAGTTATGTGTGTGGCTTGATATCCGTCTAGCCTTCGTGAAGATGTGTAACATGCAGGACATCAAGGTAGGATAAGACGACGTTAAGGATCCGTCCGCCAAAAGAGTGCACTTGAAAAACTGTTTTGTTGTGAAATGCGTGAATTTTTTTCGATCACTTTCACATGGGACAGGTTTGTTTCGAGAATACTGAATGTACTAATGCATTAGACAAGATAAAACATCAAATGGGAATGAGTTTTCACACCCATAACTTACGTACTATTTTCTTGTAACTTACGTAACGGAGATGAAAGGGTAACATACATTCCACTTTGAGGTTAATTTAGTTATGTGTGTAGCTTGATATCAGTCTAGCCTTCGAGAAGATATGTAACATGCAGGATATCAATTTTGGGTAAGACAACATTATGGATCCGTCCTCCGAAAGAGTGCTTATGAAAATACCGATTTGTTGTGATATTCTTGAATTCTCTTCGATCACTTTTTCACGGGACACATTTGTTTCAAGAATATTGAATGTACTACTGCATTAGACAAGATAAAACGTCAAATGTGAATGATTTTTCACTTACATAACTTACGTACTATTTTTTTGTAACTTACGAGACGGAGATGAAAGGGTAATATACATTACCCTTTGCGGTTAATCTAGTTATGTGTATAGCTTGATATCAGTCTAGGCTTCGTGAAGATTTGTAACATGCAAGATATCAATTTGAGGTAAGACCACATTAAGGATCCGTCCGCCTAAAGAGTGCACTTGATAAACAGTTTTGGTGTGATATGCGTGAATTTGTTTCGACCTCTTTGAAATGGGACATGTTTGTTTCGAGAACACTGAATGTACTAATGCATTAGATAAGATAAAACATCAAATGGGAATGAGTTTTCACACTCATAACTTACGTATTATTTTCTTTTAACTTACGTGACGGAGATGAAAGGGTAACATATATTCCCCTTTGTGGTTAATTTAGTTATGTGTGTAGCTTGATATCAGTCTAGCCTTCGTGAAGATGTGTTACATGCAGGACATTAATTTCGGGTAAGACCACATTAAGGATCCGTCCGCCTAAAGAGTTCACTTGAAAAACCGTTTTAGTGTGACATGCGTGAATTTTTTTCGATCACTTTGACATGGGACATGTTTGTTTTGAAAATACTGAATGTACTAATGCAATTAGACAAGATAAAACATCAAATGGGAATGAGTTATCAGACCCATAATTTACGTACTTTTTTCTTGTAACTTACGTGACGGAGATGAAAGGGTAACATACATTCCCCATTGCGGTTAATCTAGTTATGTGTGTGGCTTGATATCCGTCTAGGCTTCGTGTAGATTTGTAACATGCAGGACATCAAGGTGGGGTAAGACCTCATTAAGGATCCGTCCGCCAAAAGAGTGCACTTGAAAATACCGTTTTGGTGTGATTTGCGTGAATTTTTGTCGATCACTTTGTCATGGGACACGTTTATTTCGAGAACACTGAATGTACTAATACATTAGTCAAGATAAAACATCAAATGGGAATTAGTTTTCACAGTCATAACTTACGTATTATTATCTTGTAACTTACGTGACGGAGATGAAAGGGTAACATATATTCCCCTTTGTGTTTAATCTAGTTATGTGTGTAGCTTGATATCAGTCTAGCCTTCGTGGCTGTTTGTAAGCAGCACATCAATTTGGGGTAAGACCACATTAAGGATCCGTCCGCCGAAAAAGTACACATGAAAATACCGTTTTGGTGTGATATGCGTGAATTATCTTCAATCACTTTTTGATGGGACACGTTTGTTTCAAGAATACTGAATGTACTACTGCATTAGACAAGGTAAAACGTCAAATTGGAATGAGTTTTTACACATAACTTACGTACTATTTTTTTGTAACTTACGAGACGGAGATGAAAGGGTAATATACATTACCCTTTGCAGTTAATCTAGTTATGTGTATAGCTTTATATCAGTCTAGCTTTCGTGAAGATTTGTAACATGCAAGATATCAATTTGGGGTAAGACCACATTAAGGATCCGTCCGCCTAAAGAGTGCAATTGATAAACAGTTTTGGTGTGATATGCGTGAATTTGTTTCGACCACTTTGAAATTGGACATGTTTGTTTCGAGAACACTGAATGTACTATGCATTAGACAAGATAAAACACCAAATGGGAATGAGTTTTCACACCCATAACTTACGTACTGTTTTCTTGTAATTTACGTGACGGAGATGAATGGGTAACATACATTCCTCTTTGCGGTTAATCTAGTTATCTGTGTGGCATGATATCAGTCTAACCTTCGTGAAGATTTGTGACATGCAGGACATTAATGTGGGGAAGACTACATTAAGGATCCGTCCGCCTAAAGAGTGCACTTGAAAAACCGTTTTGGTTTGAAATGCGTGAACTTTTTTCGATCACTTTTACATGGGACATGTTTGTTTCGAGAATACTGAATGTACTTCTGCAATAGACAAGATCAAATATCAAACGGGAACGAGTTTCCACACCAATAACTTAAGTACTATTTTCTTGTAACTTACGTGACGGAGATGAAAGGGTAACATACATTCCCCTTTGAGGTTAATCTAGTTATGTGTGTAGCTTGATATCAGTCTAGCCTTCGAGAAGATTTGTAACATGCAGGACATCAATTTTGGGTAAGACAACATTAAGGATCCGTCCTCCGAAAGAGTGCTCTTGAAAATACAGATTTGGTGTAATATGCGTGAATTCTCTTCGATCACTTTTTCACGGGACACGTTTGTTTCATGAATACTGAATGTACTAAAGCAATTAGAAAAGATAAAACATCAAATGGGAATGAGTTTTCACACCCATAATTTACGTACTTTTTTCTTGTAACTTACGTGACGGAGATGAAAGGGTAACATACATTCCCCATTGCGATTAATCTAGTTATGTGTGTGGCTTGATATCCGTCTAGCCTTCGTGAAGATTTGTAACATGCAGGACATCAAGGTAGGATAAGACGACATTAAGGATCCGTCCGCCGAAAGAGTGCACTTGAAAATACCGTTCTGGTGTGATACACTTGAACTTTTTCGATCACTTTGTCATGGGACACGTTTTTTTCGAGATCACTGTATGTAGTAATGCATTAGACAAGATAAAACATCAAATGGGAATTAGTTTTCACACTCATAACTTACGTATTATTTTCTTGTATCTAACGTGACGGAGATGAAAAGATAACATATATTCCCCTTTGTGGTTAATCTAGTTATGCGTGTAGCTTGATATCAGTCTAGCGTTCGTGAAGATTTGTAAGCAGGACATCAATTTGGGGTAAGACCACGTTAAGGATCCGTCCGCCTAAAGAGTGCACTTGAAAAACTGTTTTGGTGTGAAGTGCGTGAATTGTTTTCGATCACTTTCACATGGGACAGGTTTTTTTCGAGAATACTGAATGTACTAATGCATTAGACAAGATAAAACATCAAATGGGATTGAGTTTTCACATCCATAACTTACGTACTATTTTCTTGTAACTTACGTAACGGAGATGAAAGGGTAACATACATTCCCCTTTGAGGTTAATTTAGTTATGTGTGTAGCTTGATATCAGTCTAGCCTTCGAGAAGATTTGTAACATGCAGGATATCAATTTCGGGTAAGACAACATCATGGATCCGTCCTCCGAAAGAGTGCTCATGAAAATACCGATTTGTTGTGATATGCGTGAATTCTCTTCGATCACTTTTTCACGGGACACGTTTGTTTCAAGAATACTGAATGTACTACTGCATTAGACAAGGTAAAACGTCAAACTGGAATTATTTTTCACTCAAATAACTTACGTACTATTTTCTTGTAACTTACGTGACGGAGATGAAAGGGTAATATACATTACCCTTTGCGGTTAATCTAAAGGGTAATATACATTACCCTTTGCGGTTAATATAGTTATGTGTATAGCTTGATAGCAGTCTAGCCTTCGTGAAGATTTGTAACATGCAAGACATCAATTTGGGGTAAGACCACATTAAGGATCCGTCCGCCTAAAGAGTGCACTTGAAAAACCGTTTTGGTGTGAAATGAGTGAATTTGTTTTTGATCACTTTGACATGGGACATGTTTGTTTTGAGAATACTGAATGTACTAATACAATTAGACAAGATAAAACATCAAATGGGAATGAGTTTTCAGACCCATAACTTACGTACTTTTTTCTTGTAACTTACGTAACGGAGATGAAAGGGTAACATACATTCCCCTTTGAGGTTAATTTAGTTATGTGTGTAGCTTGATATTAGTCTAGCCTTCGAGAAGATTTGTAACATGCAGGATATCAATTTTGGGTAAGACAACATTATGGATCCGTCCTCCGAAAGAGTGCTCATGAAAATGCCGATTTGGTGTGATATGCTTGAATTCTCTTCGATCACTTTTTCACGGACACGTTTGTTTCAAGAATACTGAATGTACTACTGCATTAGACAAGGTAAAACGTCAAACTGGAATGATTTTTCACTCAAATAACTTACGTACTATTTTCTTGTAACTTACGTGACGGAGATGAAAGGGTAATATACATTACCCTTTGCGGTTAATCTAGTTATGTGTATAGCTTGATATCAGTCTAGCCTTCGTGAATATTTGTAACATGCAAGACATCTATTTGGGGTAAGACCACATTAAGGATCCGTCCGCCTAAAGAGTTCATTTGAAAAACCGTTTTGGTGTGAAATGCGTGAATTTGTTTCGATCACTTTGACATGGGACATGTTTGTTTTGAAAATACTGAATGTACTAATGGAATTAGACAAGATAAAACATCAAATGGGAATGAGTTTTCAGACCCATAATTTACGTACTTTTTTCTTGTAACTTACGTGACGGAGATGAAAGGGTAACATACATTCCCCATTGCGGTTAATCTAGTTATGTGTGTGGCTTGATATCCGTATAGCCTTCGTGAAGATTTTTAACATGCAGGACATCAATTTGGGGTAAGACCACGTTAAGGATCCGTCCGCCTAAAGAGTGCACTTGAAAAACTGTTTTCGTGTGAAATGCGTGAATTTTTTTCGATCACTTTGACATGGGACAGGCTTGTTTCGAGAATACTGAATGTACTAATGCATTAGACAAGATAACACATCAAATGGAAATGAGTTTTCACACCCATAACTTACGTATTATTTTCTTGTAACTTACGTAACGGAGATGAAAGGGTAACATACATTCCCCTTTGAGGTTAATTTAGTTATGTGTGTAGCTTGATATCAGTCTAGCCTTCGAGAAGATTTGTAACATGCAGGATATCAATTTCGGGTAAGACAACATCATGGATCCGTCCTCCGAAAGAGTGCTCATGAAAATACCGATTTATTGTGATATGCGTGAATTCTCTTCGATCACTTTTTCACGGGACACGTTTGTTTCAAGAATACTGAATGTACTACTGCATTAGACAAGGTAAAACGTCAAACTGGAATGATTTTTCACTCAAATAACTTACGTACTATTTTCTTGTAACTTACGTGACGGAGATGAAAGGGTAATATACATTACCCTTTGCGGTTAATCTAAAGGGTAATATACATTACCCTTTGCGGTTAATATAGTTATGTGTATAGCTTGATAGCAGTCTAGCCTTCGTGAAGATTTGTAACATGCAAGACATCAATTTGGGGTAAGACCACATTAAGGATCCGTCCGCCTAAAGAGTGCACTTGAAAAACCGTTTTGGTGTGAAATGAGTGAATTTGTTTTGATCACTTTGACATGGGACATGTTTGTTTTGAGAATACTGAATGTACTAATACAATTAGACAAGATAAAACATCAAATGGGAATGAGTTTTCAGACCCATAACTTACGTACTTTTTTCTTGTAACTTACGTAACGGAGATGAAAGGGTAACATACATTCCCCTTTGAGGTTAATTTAGTTATGTGTGTAGCTTGATATCAGTCTAGCCTTCGAGAAGATTTGTAACATGCAGGATATCAATTTTGGGTAAGACAACATTATGGATCCGTCCTCCGAAAGAGTGCTCATGAAAATGCCGATTTGGTGTGATATGCTTGAATTCTCTTCGATCACTTTTTCACGGACACGTTTGTCTCAAGAATACTGAATGTACTACTGCATTAGACAAGGTAAAACGTCAAACTGGTATGATTTTTCACTCAAATAACTTACGTACTATTTTCTTGTAACTTACGTGACGGAGATGAAAGGATAATATACATTACCCTTTGCGGTTAATCTAGTTATATGTATAGCTTGATATCAGTCTAGCCTTCGTGAATATTTGTAACATGCAAGACATCTATTTGGGGTAAGACCACATTAAGGATCCGTCCGCCTAAAGAGTTCATTTGAAAAACCGTTTTGGTGTGAAATGCGTGAATTTGTTTCGATCACTTTGACATGGGACATGTTTGTTTTGAAAATACTGAATGTACTAATGGAATTAGACAAGATAAAACATCAAATGGGAATGAGTTTTCAGACCCATAATTTACGTACTTTTTTCTTGTAACTTACGTGACGGAGATGAAAGGGTAACATACATTCCCCATTGCGGTTAATCTAGTTATGTGTGTGGCTTGATATCCGTATAGCCTTCGTGAAGATTTGTAACATGCAGGACATCAAGGTGGGGTAAGATCTCATTAAGGATACGTCCGCCAAAAGAGTGCACTTGAAAATACCGTTTTGGTGTGATTTGCGTGAATTATTTTCGATCACTTTGTCATGGGACACGTTTGTTTCAAGTATACTGAATGTACTACTGCATTAGACAAGGTAAAACGTCAAATTGGAATGAGTTTTCACTCACATAACTTACGTACTATTTTCTTGTAACTTACGTAACGGAGATGAAAGGGTAACATAAATTCCTCTTTGCGGTTAATCTAGTTATGTGTGTGGCATGATATCAGTCTAGCCTTCGTGAAGATTTTTAACATGCAGGACATCAATTTGGGGTAAGACCACGTTAAGGATCCGTCCGCCTAAAGAGTGCACTTGAAAAACTGTTTTGGTGTGAAATGCGTGAATTTTTTTCGATCACTTTGACATGGGACAGGCTTGTTTCGAGAATACTGAATGTACTAATGCATTAGACAAGATAACACATCAAATGGGAATGAGTTTTCACACCCATAACTTACGTACTATTTTCTTGTAACTTACGTAACGGAGATGAAAGGGTAACATACATTCCCCTTTGAGGTTAATTTAGTTATGTGTGTAGCTTGATATCAGTCTAGCCTTCGAGAAGATTTGTAACATGCAGGATATTAATTTCGGGTAAGACAACATCATGGATCCGTTCTCCGAAAGAGTGCTCATGAAAATGCCGATTTGTTGTGATATGCGTGAATTCTCTTCGATCACTTTTTCACGGGACACGTTTGTTTCAAGAATGCTGAATGTACTACTGCATTAGACAAGGTAAAACGTCAAACAGGAATGATTTTTCACTCACATAACTTACGTACTATTTTCTTGTAACTTACGTGACGGAGATGAAAGGGTAATATACATTACCCTTTGCGGTTAATCTAAAGGGTAATATACATTACCCTTTGCGGTTAATCTAGTTATGTGTATAGCTTGATAGCAGTTTAGCCTTCGTGAAGATTTGTAACATGCAAGACATCAATTTGGGGTAAGACCACATTAAGGATCCGTCCGCCTAAAGAGTGCACTTGAAAAACCGTTTTGGTGTGAAATGAGTGAATTTGTTTTGATCACTTTGACATGGGACATGTTTGTTTTGAGAATACTGAATGTACTAATACAATTAAACAAGATAAAACATCAAATGGGAATGAGTTTTCAGACCCATAACTTACGTACTTTTTTCTTGTAACTTACGTAACGGAGATGAAAGGGTAACATACATTCCCCTTTGAGGTTAATTTAGTTATGTGTGTAGCTTGATATCAGTCTAGCCTTCGAGAAGATTTGTAACATGCAGGATATCAATTTTGGGTAAGACAACATTATGGATCCGTCCTCCGAAAGAGTGCTCATGAAAATGCCGATTTGGTGTGATATGCTTGAATTCTCTTCGATCACTTTTTCACGGACACGTTTGTTTCAAGAATACTGAATGTACTACTGCATTAGACAAGGTAAAACGTCAAACTGGTATGATTTTTCACTCAAATAACTTACGTACTATTTTCTTGTAACTTACGTGACGGAGATGAAAGGATAATATACATTACCCTTTGCGGTTAATCTAGTTATATGTATAGCTTGATATCAGTCTAGCCTTCGTGAATATTTGTAACATGCAAGACATCTATTTGGGGTAAGACCACATTAAGGATCCGTCCGCCTAAAGAGTTCATTTGAAAAACCGTTTTGGTGTGAAATGCGTGAATTTGTTTCGATCACTTTGACATGGGACATGTTTGTTTTGAAAATACTGAATGTACTAATGGAATTAGACAAGATAAAACATCAAATGGGAATGAGTTTTCAGACCCATAATTTACGTACTTTTTTCTTGTAACTTACGTGACGGAGATGAAAGGGTAACATACATTCCCCATTGCGGTTAATCTAGTTATGTGTGTGGCTTGATATCCGTATAGCCTTCGTGAAGTTTTGTAACATGCAGGACATCAAGGTGGGGTAAGATCTCATTAAGGATACGTCCGCCAAAAGAGTGCACTTGAAAATACCGTTTTGGTGTGATTTGCGTGAATTATTTTCGATCACTTTGTCATGGGACACGTTTGTTTCAAGTATACTGAATGTACTACTGCATTAGACAAGGTAAAACGTCAAATTGGAATGAGTTTTCACTCACATAACTTACGTACTATTTTCTTGTAACTTACGTAACGGAGATGAAAGGGTAACATAAATTCCTCTTTGCGGTTAATCTAGTTATGTGTGTGGCATGATATCAGTCTAGCCTTCGTGAAGATTTTTAACATGCAGGACATCAATTTGGGGTAAGACCACGTTAAGGATCCGTCCGCCTAAAGAGTGCACTTGAAAAACTGTTTTGGTGTGAAATGCGTGAATTTTTTTCGATCACTTTGACATGGGACAGGCTTGTTTCGAGAATACTGAATGTACTAATGCATTAGACAAGATAACACATCAAATGGGAATGAGTTTTCACACCCATAACTTACGTACTATTTTCTTGTAACTTACGTAACGGAGATGAAAGGGTAACATACATTCCCCTTTGAGGTTAATTTAGTTATGTGTGTAGCTTGATATCAGTCTAGCCTTCGAGAAGATTTGTAACATGCAGGATATTAATTTCGGGTAAGACAACATCATGGATCCGTTCTCCGAAAGAGTGCTCATGAAAATGCCGATTTGTTGTGATATGCGTGAATTCTCTTCGATCACTTTTTCACGGGACACGTTTGTTTCAAGAATGCTGAATGTACTACTGCATTAGACAAGGTAAAACGTCAAACAGGAATGATTTTTCACTCACATAACTTACGTACTATTTTCTTGTAACTTACGTGACGGAGATGAAAGGGTAATATACATTACCCTTTGCGGTTAATCTAAAGGGTAATATACATTACCCTTTGCGGTTAATCTAGTTATGTGTATAGCTTGATAGCAGTTTAGCCTTCGTGAAGATTTGTAATATGCAAGACATCAATTTGGGGTAAGACCACATTAAGGATCCGTCCGCCTAAAGAGTGCACTTGAAAAACCGTTTTGGTGTGAAATGAGTGAATTTGTTTTGATCACTTTGACATGGGACATGTTTGTTTTGAGAATACTGAATGTACTAATACAATTAAACAAGATAAAACATCAAATGGGAATGAGTTTTCAGACCCATAACTTACGTACTTTTTTCTTGTAACTTACGTAACGGAGATGAAAGGGTAACATACATTCCCCTTTGAGGTTAATTTAGTTATGTGTGTAGCTTGATATCAGTCTAGCCTTCGAGAAGATTTGTAACATGCAGGATATCAATTTTGGGTAAGACAACATTATGGATCCGTCCTCCGAAAGAGTGCTCATGAATATGCCGATTTGGTGTGATATGCTTGAATTCTCTTCGATCACTTTTTCACGGACACGTTTGTTTTAAGAATACTGAATGTACTAATGCATTAGACAAGATAAAACGTCAAATGTGAATGATTTTTCACTCACGTAACTTACGTACTATTTTCTTGTAACTTACGTGACGGAGATGAAAGGGTAATATACATTACCCTTTGCTGTTAATCTAGTTGTGTGTATAGCTTTATATCAGTCTAGCCTTCGTGAAGATTTGTAACAAGCAAGATATCAATTTGGGGTAAGACCACATTAAGGATCCGTCCGCCTAAAGAGTGCACTTGATAAACAGTTTTGGTGTGATATGCGTGAATTTGTTTCGACCACTTTGAAATGGGTCATGTTTGTTTCGAGAACACTGAATGTACTAATGCATTAGACAAGATAAAACACCAAATGGGAATGAGTTTTCACACCCATAACTTACGTACTGTTTTCTTGTAACTTACGTGACGGAGATGAATGGGTAACATACATTCCTCTTTGCGGTTAATCTAGTTATCTGTATGGCATGATATCAGTCTAACCTTCGTGAAGATTTGTGACATGCAGGACATTAATTTGGGGTAAGACTACATTAAGGATCCGTCCGCCTAAAGAGTGCACTTGAAAAACCGTTTTGGTTTGAAATGCGTGAACTTTTTTCGATCACTTTTACATGGGACATGTTTGTTTCGAGAATACTGAATGTACTTCTGCAATAGACAAGATCAAATATCAAACGGGAATGAGTTTCCACAACCATACCTTACGTACTTTTTTCTTGTAACTTACGTGACGGAGATGAAAGGGTAACATACATTCCCCATTGCGGTTAATCTAGTTTTGTGTGTGGCTTGATATCCGTCTAGCCTTCGTGAAGATTTGTAACATGCAGGACATCATGGTAGGATAAGACGACATTAAGGATCCGCCCGTCGAAAGAGTGCACTTCAAAATACCGTTCTGGTGTGATACGCTTGAATTTTTTCGATCACTTTGTCATGGGACACGTTTATTTCGAGATCACTGAATGTAGTAATGCATTAGACAAGATAAAACATCAAATGGGAATTAGTTTTCACACTCATAACTTTCGTATTATTTTCTTGTATCTAACGTGACGGAGATGAAATGGTAACATTCATTCCCCTTTGAGGTTAATCTAGTTATGTGTGTAGCTTGATATCAGTCTAGCCTTCGAGAACATTTGTAATATGCAGGTCATCAATTTTGGGTAAGACAACATTAAGGATCCGTCCTCCGAAAGAGTGCTCATGAAAATACCGATTTGGTGTGATATGCGTGAATTCTCTTCGATCACTTTTTCACGGGAAACGTTTGTTTCAAGAATACTGACTGTACTACTGCATTAGACAAGATAAAACGTCAAATGTGAATGATTTTTCACTCACATAACTTACGTACTATTTTCATGTAACTTACGTGACGGAGATGAAAGGGTAACATATATTCCCCTTTGTGGTTATTCTAGTTATGTGTGTAGTTTGATATCAGTCTAGCCTTCGTGAAGATTTGTAAGCAGGACATCAATTTGGGGTAAGACCACATTAAGGAACCTTCCGCCAAAAAGTGCACATGAAAATACCGTTTTGGTGTGATATGCGTGAATTATCTTCGATCACTTTTTGATGGGACACGTTTGTTTCAAGAATACTGAATGCACTACTGCATTAGACAAGGTAAAACGTCAAATGGGAATGAGTTTTCACACATATAATTTACGTAATATTTTCTTGTAACTTACGTGACGGAGATGAAAGGGTAACATACATTTCTCTTTGCGGTTAATCTAGTTATGTGTGTGGCATGATATCAGACAGGCCTTCGTGAAGATTTTTAACATGCAGGACATTAATTTGGGGTAAGACCACGTTAAGGATCCGTCCGCTTAAAGAGTGCACTTGAAAAACTGTTTTGGTGTGAAATGCGTGAATTTTTTTCGATCACTTTCACATGGGACAGGCTTGTTTCGAGAATACTGAATGTACTAATGCATTAGACAAGATAAAACATCAAATGGGAATGAGTTTTCACACCCATAACATACGTACTATTTTCTTGTAACTTACGTAACGGAGATGAAAGGGTAACATACATTCCCCTTTGAGGTTAATTTAGTTATGTGTGTAGCTTGATATCAGTCTAGCCTTCGAGAAGATTTGTAACATGCAGGATATCAATTTTGGGTAAGACAACATTATGGATCCGTCCTTCGAAAGAGTGCTCATGAAAATACCGATTTGTTGTGATATTCGTGAATTCTCTTCGATCACTTTTTCACGGGACACGTTTGTTTCAAGAATACTGAATGTACTATTGCATTAGACAAGATAAAACGTCAAATGTGAATGATTTTTCACTTACATAACTTACGTACTATTTTCTTGTAACTTACGAGACGGAGATGAAAGGGTAATATACATTACCCTTTGCGGTTAATCTAGTTATGTGTATAGATTGATATCAGTCTAGGCTTCATGAAGATTTGTAACATGCAAGATATCAATTTGAGGTAAGACCACATTAAGGATCCGTCCGCCTAAAGAGTGCACTTGATAAACAGTTTTGGTGTGATATGCGTGAATTTGTTTCGACCACTTTGAAATGGGACATGTTTGTTTCGAGAACACTGAATGTACTAATGCATTAGATAAGATAAAACATCAAATGGGAATGAGTTTTCACACTCATAACTTACGTATTATTTTCTTGTAACTTACGTGACGGAGATGAAAGGGTAACATATATTCCCCTTTGTGGTTAATCTAGTTATGTGTGTAGCTTGATATCAGTCTAGCCTTCGTGAAGATTTGTAACATGCAGGACATTAATTTGGGGTAAGACCACATTAAGGATCCGTCCGCCTAAAGAGTTAACTTGAAAAACCGTTTTGGTGTGAAATGCGTAAATTTGTTTCGATCACTTTGACATAGGACATGTTTGTTTTTAAAATACTGAATGTATTAATGCAATTAGACAAGATAAAACATCAAATGGGAATGAGTTTTCAGACCCATAATTTACGTACTTTTTTCTTGTAACTTACGTGACGGAGATGAAAGGGTAACATACTTTCCCCAATGCGGTTAATCTTGTTATGTGTGTGGCTTGATATCCGTCTAGCCTTCGTGAAGATTTATAACATGCAGGACATAAAGGTGGGGTAAGACCACATTAAGGATCTGTCCGCACAAAGAGTGCACTTGAAAAACTATTTTGGTGTGATATGCGTGAATTTTCTTCGATCACTTTGACATGGGACATGTTTGTTTCGAGAATACTGAAACTACTACTGCATTAGACAAGATAAAACATCAAATGGGAATGAGTTTTCACACCCATAACTTACGTACTATTTTCTTGTAACTTACGTGACGGAGATGAAAGGGTAACATACATTCCCCCTTGAGGTTAATCTAATTATGTGTGTAGCTTGATATCAGTCTAGCCTTCGAGAAAATTTGTAACATGCAGGACATTAATTTGGGGTAAGACCACATTAAGGATCCGTCCGCCTAAAGAGTTAACTTGAAAAACCGTTTTGGTGTGAAATGCGTGAATTTGTTTCGATCACTTTGACATAGGACATGTTTGTTTTTAAAATACTGAATGTATTAATGCAATTAGACAAGATAAAACATCAAATGGGAATGAGTTTTCAGACCCATAATTTACGTACTTTTTTCTTGTAACTTACGTGACGGAGATGAAAGGGTAACATACTTTCCCCAATGCGGTTAATCTTGTTATGTGTGTGGCTTGATATCCGTCTAGCCTTCGTGAAGATTTATAACATGCAGGACATAAAGGTGGGGTAAGACCACATTAAGGATCTGTCCGCACAAAGAGTGCACTTGAAAAACTATTTTGGTGTGATATGCGTGAATTTTCTTCGATCACTTTGACATGGGACATGTTTGTTTCGAGAATACTGAAACTACTACTGCATTAGACAAGATAAAACATCAAATGGGAATGAGTTTTCACACCCATAACTTACGTACTATTTTCTTGTAACTTACGTGACGGAGATGAAAGGGTAACATACATTCCCCCTTGAGGTTAATCTAATTATGTGTGTAGCTTGATATCAGTCTAGCCTTCGAGAAAATTTGTAACATGCAGGACATCAATTTTGGGTAAGACAACGTTAAGGATCCGTCCTCCGAAAGAGTGCTCATAAAAATACCGATTTGGTGTGATATGCGTGAATTCTCTTCGATCACTTTTTCACGGGACACGTTTGTTTCAAGAATACTGAATGTACTGCTGCATTAGACAAGGTAAAACGTCAAACTGGAATGATGTTTCACTCACATAACTTACGTACTATTTTCTTGTAACTTACGTGACGGAGATGAAAGGGTAATATACATTACCCTTTGCGGTTAATCTAGTTATGTGTATACTTTGATATCAGTCTAGCCTTCGTGAAGATTTGTAACATGCAAGATATCAATTTGGGGTAAGACCACATTAAGGATCCGTCCGCATAAAGAGTGCACTTGAAAAACCGTTTTGGTGTGAAATGCGTGAATTTTTGTGATCACTTTGACATGGGACGTGTTTGTTTTGAGAATACTGAATGTACTAATGCAATTAGACAAGATAAAACATCAAATGGGAATGAGTTTTCAGACCCGTAACTTACGTACTTTTTTCTTGTAGCTTACGTGACGGAGATGAAAGGGTAACATACATACATCTTTGCGGTTAATCTAGTTATGTGTGTGGCATGATATCAGTCTAACCTTCGTGAAGATTTGTGACATGCAGGACATTAATTTGGGGTAAGACCACATTAAGGATCCGTCCGCCTAAAGAGTTAACTTGAAAAACCGTTTTGGTGTGAAATGCGTGAATTTGTTTCGATCACTTTGACATAGGACATGTTTGTTTTTAAAATACTGAATGTATTAATGCAATTAGACAAGATAAAACATCAAATGGGAATGAGTTTTCAGACCCATAATTTACGTACTTTTTTCTTGTAACTTACGTGACGGAGATGAAAGGGTAACATACTTTCCCCAATGCGGTTAATCTTGTTATGTGTGTGGCTTGATATCCGTCTAGCCTTCGTGAAGATTTATAACATGCAGGACATAAAGGTGGGGTAAGACCACATTAAGGATCTGTCCGCACAAAGAGTGCACTTGAAAAACTATTTTGGTGTGATATGCGTGAATTTTCTTCGATCACTTTGACATGGGACATGTTTGTTTCGAGAATACTGAAACTACTACTGCATTAGACAAGATAAAACATCAAATGGGAATGAGTTTTCACACCCATAACTTACGTACTATTTTCTTGTAACTTACGTGACGGAGATGAAAGGGTAACATACATTCCCCCTTGAGGTTAATCTAATTATGTGTGTAGCTTGATATCAGTCTAGCCTTCGAGAAAATTTGTAACATGCAGGACATCAATTTTGGGTAAGACAACGTTAAGGATCCGTCCTCCGAAAGAGTGCTCATAAAAATACCGATTTGGTGTGATATGCGTGAATTCTCTTCGATCACTTTTTCACGGGACACGTTTGTTTCAAGAATACTGAATGTACTGCTGCATTAGACAAGGTAAAACGTCAAACTGGAATGATGTTTCACTCACATAACTTACGTACTATTTTCTTGTAACTTACGTGACGGAGATGAAAGGGTAATATACATTACCCTTTGCGGTTAATCTAGTTATGTGTATACCTTGATATCAGTCTAGCCTTCGTGAAGATTTGTAACATGCAAGATATCAATTTGGGGTAAGACCACATTAAGGATCCGTCCGCATAAAGAGTGCACTTGAAAAACCGTTTTGGTGTGAAATGCGTGAATTTTTGTGATCACTTTGACATGGGACGTGTTTGTTTTGAGAATACTGAATGTACTAATGCAATTAGACAAGATAAAACATCAAATGGGAATGAGTTTTCAGACCCGTAACTTACGTACTTTTTTCTTGTAGCTTACGTGACGGAGATGAAAGGGTAACATACATACATCTTTGCGGTTAATCTAGTTATGTGTGTGGCATGATATCAGTCTAACCTTCGTGAAGATTTGTGACATGCAGGACATTAATTTGGGGTAAGACCACATTAAGGATCCGTCCGCCTAAAGAGTTAACTTGAAAAACCGTTTTGGTGTGAAATGCGTGAATTTGTTTCGATCACTTTGACATAGGACATGTTTGTTTTTAAAATACTGAATGTATTAATGCAATTAGACAAGATAAAACATCAAATGGGAATGAGTTTTCAGACCCATAATTTACGTACTTTTTTCTTGTAACTTACGTGACGGAGATGAAAGGGTAACATACTTTCCCCAATGCGGTTAATCTTGTTATGTGTGTGGCTTGATATCCGTCTAGCCTTCGTGAAGATTTATAACATGCAGGACATAAAGGTGGGGTAAGACCACATTAAGGATCTGTCCGCACAAAGAGTGCACTTGAAAAACTATTTTGGTGTGATATGCGTGAATTTTCTTCGATCACTTTGACATGGGACATGTTTGTTTCGAGAATACTGAAACTACTACTGCATTAGACAAGATAAAACATCAAATGGGAATGAGTTTTCACACCCATAACTTACGTACTATTTTCTTGTAACTTACGTGACGGAGATGAAAGGGTAACATACATTCCCCCTTGAGGTTAATCTAATTATGTGTGTAGCTTGATATCAGTCTAGCCTTCGAGAAAATTTGTAACATGCAGGACATCAATTTTGGGTAAGACAACGTTAAGGATCCGTCCTCCGAAAGAGTGCTCATAAAAATACCGATTTGGTGTGATATGCGTGAATTCTCTTCGATCACTTTTTCACGGGACACGTTTGTTTCAAGAATACTGAATGTACTACTGCATTAGACAAGGTAAAACGTCAAACTGGAATGATGTTTCACTCACATAACTTACGTACTATTTTCTTGTAAATTACGTGACGGAGATGAAAGGGTAATATACATTCCCTTTGCGGTTAATCTAGTTATGTGTATACCTTGATATCAGTCTAGCCTTCGTGAAGATTTGTAACATGCAAGATATCAATTTGGGGTAAGACCACATTAAGGATCCGTCCGCATAAAGAGTGCACTTGAAAAACGGTTTTGGTGTGAAACGCGTGAATTTGTTTCGATCACTTTGACATGGGACATGTTTGTTTTGAGAATACTGAATGTACTAATGCAATTAGACAAGATAAAACATCAAATGAGAAAGAGTTTTCAGACCCGTAACTTACGTACTTTTTTCTTGTAACTTACGTGACGGAGATGAAAGGGTAAAATACATTCCCCATTGCGGTTAATCTAGTTATGTGTTTGGCTTGATATCAGTCTAGCCTTCGTGAAGATTTGTAACATCCAGGATATCAAGGTGGAGTAAGATCACATTAAGGATGCGTATGCACAAAGAGTGCACTTGAAAAACTGTTTTGGTGTGATATGCGTGAATTTGTTTCGTTCACTTTGACGTGGGACATGTTTGTTTCGAGAATACTGAAAGTACTACTGCAATTAGACAAGATAAAACATCAAATGGGAATGAGTTTTCACACCCATAACTTACGTACTATTTTCTTGTAACTTACGTGACGGAGATGAAAGGGTAACATACATTCCCCTTTGAGGTTAATTTAGTTATGTGTGTAGCTTGATGTCAGTCTAGCCTTCGAGAAGATTTGTAACATGCAGGACATCAATTTTGGGTAAGACAACTTTATGGATCCGTCCTCCGAAAGAGTGCTCATGAAAATACCGATTTGGTGTGATATTCGTGAATTCTCTTCGATCACTTTTTCACGGGACACGTTTGTTTCAAGAATACTGAATGTACTACTGCATTAGACAAGATAAAACGTCAAATGTGAATGATTTTTCACTCACATAACTTACGTACTGTTTTCTTGTAACTTACGTGACGGAGATGAAAGGGTAACATATATTCCCCTTTGTGGTTAATGTAGTTATGTGTGTAGCTTGATATCAGTCTAGCCTTCGTGAAGATTTGTAAGCAGGACATCAATTTGGGGTAAGACCACATTAAGGATCCGTCCGCCGAAAAAGTGCACATGAAAATACTGTTTTGGTGTGATGAGCGTGAATTCTCTTCGATCACTTTTTCATGGGACACGTTTGTTTCAAGAATACTTAATGTACTACTGCATCAGACAAGATAAAACGTCAAATGTGAATGATTTTTCACTCACATAACTTACGTACTATTTTGTTGTAACTTACGTGACGGAGATGAAAGGGTTATATACATTGCCCTTTGCGGTTAATCTAGTTATGTGTATAGCTTGGTATCAGTCTATCCTTCGTGAAGATTTGTAACATGCAAGACATCAATTTGGGGTAAGACCACATTAAGGATCCGTCCGCCCAAAGAATGCACTTGATATACTTTTATGGTGTGATATGAGTGAATTTTTTTCGATCACTTTGACATGGGACATGTTTGTTTCGAGAACACTGAATGTACTATTGCATTAGCCAAGATAAAACATCAAATGGGAATGAGTTTTCACACCTATAACTTACTTACTATTTTCTTGTAACTTACTTGACGGAGATGAAAGGGTAACATACATTCCTCTTTGCGGTTAATCTAGTTATGTGTGTGGCATGATATCAGTCTAGCCTTCGTGAAGATTTGTAACATGCAGGACAGCAATTTGTGGTAAGACCACATTAAGGATCCGTCCGCCTAAAGAGTGCACTTGAAAAACGGTTTTGGTGTGAAATGCGTGAATTTTTTTCGATCACTTTGACATGGGACATGTTTGTTTCGAGAATACTGAATGTATTAATGTAATTAGGCAAGATAAAACATCAAATGGGAATGAGTTTTCACACCCATAACTTACCTACTTTTTTCTTGTAACTTACGTGACGGAGATGAAAGGGTAACATACATTCCCCATTGCGGTTAATCTAGTTATGTGTTTGGCTTGATATCAGTCTAGCCTTCGAGAAGATTTGTAACATGCAGGATATCAATTTTGGGTAAGACAACATTATGGATCCGTCCTTCGAAAGAGTGCTCATGAAAATACCGATTTGTTGTGATATTCGTGAATTCTCTTCGATCACTTTTTCACGGGACACGTTTGTTTCAAGAATACTGAATATACTATTGCATTAGACAAGATAAAACGTCAAATGTGAATGATTTTTCACTTACATAACTTACGTACTATTTTCTTGTAACTTACGAGACGGAGATGAAAGGGTAATATACATTACCCTTTGCGGTTAATCTAGTTATGTGTATAGATTGATATCAGTCTAGGCTTCATGAAGATTTGTAACATGCAAGATATCAATTTGAGGTAAGACCACATTAAGGATCCGTCCGCCTAAAGAGTGCACTTGATAAACAGTTTTGGTGTGATATGCGTGAATTTGTTTCGACCACTTTGAAATGGGACATGTTTGTTTCGAGAACACTGAATGTACTAATGCATTAGATAAGATAAAACATCAAATGGGAATGAGTTTTCACACTCATAACTTACGTATTATTTTCTTGTAACTTACGTGACGGAGATGAAAGGGTAACATATATTCCCCTTTGTGGTTAATCTAGTTATGTGTGTAGCTTGATATCAGTCTAGCCTTCGTGAAGATTTGTAATATGCAGGACATTAATTTGGGGTAAGACCACATTAAGGATCCGTCCGCCTAAAGAGTTAACTTGAAAAACCGTTTTGGTGTGAAATGCGTGAATTTTTTTCGATCACTTTGACATAGGACATGTTTGTTTTTAAAATACTGAATGTACTAATGCAATTAGACAAGATAAAACATCAAATGGGAATGAGTTTTCAGACCCATAATTTACGTACTTTTTTCTTGTAACTTACGTGACGGAGATGAAAGGGTAACATACTTTCCCCAATGCGGTTAATCTTGTTATGTGTGTGGCTTGATATCCGTCTAGCCTTCGTGAAGATTTATAACATGCAGGACATAAAGGTGGGGTAAGACCACATTAAGGATCTGTCCGCACAAAGAGTGCACTTGAAAAACTATTTTGGTGTGATATGCGTGAATTTTCTTCGATCACTTTGACATGGGACATGTTTGTTTCGAGAATACTGAAACTACTACTGCATTAGACAAGATAAAACATCAAATGGGAATGAGTTTTCACACCCATAACTTACGTACTATTTTCTTGTAACTTACGTGACGGAGATGAAAGGGTAATATACATAACCCTTTGCGGTTAATCTAGTTATGTGTATACCTTGATATCAGTCTAGCCTTCGTGAAGATTTGTAACATGCAAGATATCAATTTGGGGTAAGACCACATTAAGGATCCGTCCGCATAAAGAGTGCACTTGAAAAACCGTTTTGGTGTGAAATGCGTGAATTTTTGTGATCACTTTGACATGGGACATGTTGTTTTGAGAATACTGAATGTACTAATGCAATTAGACAAGATAAAACATCAAATGGGAATGAGTTTTCAGACCCGTAACTTACGTACTTTTTTCTTGTAGCTTACGTGACGGAGATGAAAGGGTAACATACATACATCTTTGCGGTTAATCTAGTTATGTGTGTGGCATGATATCAGTCTAACCTTCGTGAAGATTTGTGACATGCAGGACATTAATTTGGGGTAAGACTACATTAAGGATCCGTCCGCCTAAAGAGTGCACTTGAAAAACCGTTTTGGTTTGAAATGCGTGAAATTTTTTCGATCACTTTTACATGGGACATGTTTGTTTCGAGAATACTGAATGTACTTTTGCAATAGACAAGATCAAATATCAAACGGGAATGAGTTTCCACACCAATAACTTAAGTACTATTTTCTTGTAACTTACGTGACGGAGATGAAAGGGTAACATACATTCCCCTTTGAGGCTAATCTAGTTATGTGTATACCTTGATATCAGTCTAGCCTTCGTGAAGATTTGTGACATGCAAGATATCAATTTGGGGTAAGACCACATTAAGGATCCGTCCGCATAAAGAGTGCACTTGAAAAACCGTTTTGGTGAGAAATGCGTGAATTTTTTTGATCACTTTGACATGGGACATGTTTGTTTTGAGAATACTGAATGTACTAATGCAATTAGACAAGATAAAACATCAAATGGGAATGAGTTTTCAGACCCATAACTTACGTACTTTTTTCTTGTAACTTACGTGACGGAGATGAAAGGGTAAAATACATTCCCCATTGCGGTTAATCTATTTATGTGTGTGGCTTGATATCCGTCTAGCCTTCGTGAAGATTTGTAACATGCAGGACATCAAGGTGGGGTAAGACCACATTAAGGATCCGTCCGCCGAAAGAGTGCACTTGAAAATACCGTTCTGGTGTGATATGCGTGAATTTTTTTCGATCACTTTGTCATGGGACACGTTTATTTCGAGAACGCTGAATGTACTTATGCATTAGACAAGATAAAATATCAAATGGGAATGAGTTTTCACACTCATAACTTACGTATTATTTTCTTGTAACTTACGTGACGGAGATGAAAGGGTAACATATATTCCCCTTTGTGGTTAATCTAGTTATGTGTGTAGCTTGATATCAGTCTAGCTTTCGTGAAGATTTGTAAGCAGGACATCAATTTGTGGTAAGACCACATTAAGGATCCGTCCGCCGAAAAAGTGCACATGAAAATACTGTTTTGGTGTGATAAGCGTGAATTATCTTCGATCACTTTTTGATGGGACACGTTTGTTTCAAGAATACTGAATGTACTACTGCATTAGACATGGTAAAACGTCAAATTGGAATGAGTTTTCACACATATAACTTACGTAATATTTTCTTGTAACTTACGTGACGGAGATGAAAGGTAACATACATTCCTCTTTGCGGTTATTCTAGTTATGTGTGTGGCATGATATCAGTCTAGCCTTCGTGAAGATTTGTAACATGCAAGATATAAATTTGGGGTAAGACCACATTAAGGATCCGTCCGCCTAAAGAGTGCACTTGATAAACAGTTTTGGTGTGATATGCGTGAATTTGTTTCGACTACTTTGAAATGGGACATGTTTGTTTCGAGAACACTGAATGTACTAATGCATTAGACAAGATAAAACACCAAATGGGATGAGTTTTCACACCCATAACTTATGTACTGTTTTCTTGTAACTTACGTGACGGAGATGAAAGGGTAACATACATTCCTGTTTGCGGTTAATCTAGTTATGTGTGTGGCATGATAGCAGTCTAACCTTCGTGAAGATTTGTGACATGCAGGACATTAATTTGGGGTAAGACTACATTAAGGATCCGTCCGCCTAAAGAGTGCACTTGAAAAACCGTTTTGGTTTGAAATGCGTGAAATTTTTTCGATCACTTTTACATGGGACATGTTTGTTTCGAGAATATTGAATGTACTTCTGCAATAGACAAGATCAAATATCAAACGGGAATGAGTTTCCACACCAATAACTTAAGTACTATTTTCTTGTAATTTACGTGACGGAGATGAAAGGGTAACATACATTCCCCTTTGATGTTAATCTAGTTATGTGTGTAGCTTGATATCAGTCTAGCCTTCGAGAAGATTTGTAACATGCAGGACATCAATTTGGGGTAAGACCACATTAAGGATCCGTCCGCCTAAAGAGTGCATTTGAAAAACGGTTTTGGTGTGAAATGCGTGAATTTGTTTCGATCACTTTGACATGGGACATGTTTGTTTCGAGAATACTGAATGTACTAATGCAATTAGACAAGATAAAACATCAAATGAGAATGAGTTTTCACACCCATAACTTACGTACTTTTTTCTTGTAACTTACGTGACGGAGATGAAAGGGTAAAATACATTCCCCATTGCGGTTAATCTAGTTATGTGTTTGGCTTGATATCAGTCTAGCCTTCGTGAAGATTTGTAACATCCAGGATATCAAGGTGGAGTAAGATCACATTAAGGATGCGTATGCACAAAGAGTGCACTTGAAAAACTGTTTTGGTGTGATATGCGTGAATTTGTTTCGTTCACTTTGACGTGGGACATGTTTGTTTCGAGAATACTGAAAGTACTACTGCAATTAGACAAGATAAAACATCAAATGGGAATGAGTTTTCACACCCATAACTTACGTACTATTTTCTTGTAACTTACGTGACGGAGATGAAAGGGTAACATACATTCCCCTTTGAGGTTAATTTAGTTATGTGTGTAGCTTGATGTCAGTCTAGCCTTCGAGAAGATTTGTAACATGCAGGACATCAATTTTGGGTAAGACAACTTTATGGATCCGTCCTCCGAAAGAGTGCTCATGAAAATACCGATTTGGTGTGATATGCGTGAATTCTCTTCGATCACTTTTTCACGGGACACGTTTGTTTCAAGAATACTGAATGTACTACTGCATTAGACAAGATAAAACGTCAAATGTGAATGATTTTTCACTCACATAACTTACGTACTGTTTTCTTGTAACTTACGTGACGGAGATGAAAGGGTAACATATATTCCCCTTTGTGGTTAATGTAGTTATGTGTGTAGCTTGATATCAGTCTAGCCTTCGTGAAGATTTGTAAGCAGGACATCAATTTGGGGTAAGACCACATTAAGGATCCGTCCGCCGAAAAAGTGCACATGAAAATACTGTTTTGGTGTGATAAGCGTGAATTCTCTTCGATCACTTTTTCATGGGACACGTTTGTTTCAAGAATACTTAATGTACTACTGCATCAGACAAGATAAAACGTCAAATGTGAATGATTTTTCACTCACATAACTTACGTACTATTTTGTTGTAACTTACGTGACGGAGATGAAAGGGTTATATACATTGCCCTTTGCGGTTAATCTAGTTATGTGTATAGCTTGGTATCAGTCTATCCGTCGTGAAGATTTGTAACATGCAAGACATCAATTTGGGGTAAGACCACATTAAGGATCCGTCCGCCCAAAGAATGCACTTGATATACTTTTATGGTGTGATATGAGTGAATTTTTTTCGATTACTTTGACATGGGACATGTTTGTTTCGAGAACACTGAATGTACTATTGCATTAGCCAAGATAAAACATCAAATGGGAATGAGTTTTCACACCTATAACTTACTTACTATTTTCTTGTAACTTACTTGACGGAGATGAAAGGGTAACATACATTCCTCTTTGCGGTTAATCTAGTTATGTGTGTGGCATGATATCAGTCTAGCCTTCGTGAAGATTTGTAACATGCAGGACAGCAATTTGTGGTAAGACCACATTAAGGATCCGTCCGCCTAAAGAGTGCACTTGAAAAACGGTTTTGGTGTGAAATGCGTGAATTTTTTTCGATCACTTTGACATGGGACATGTTTGTTTCGAGAATACTGAATGTATTAATGTAATTAGGCAAGATAAAACATCAAATGGGAATGAGTTTTCACACCCATAACTTACCTACTTTTTTCTTGTAACTTACGTGACGGAGATGAAAGGGTAACATACATTCCCCATTGCGGTTAATCTAGTTATGTGTTTGGCTTGATATCAGTCTAGCCTTCGTGAAGATTTGTAACATGTAGGACATCAATTTGGGGTAAGACCACATTAAGGATCCGTCCGCCGAAAGAGAGCACTTGAAAATACCGTTTTGGTGTGATATGCATGAATTTTTTTCGAACACTGTCATGGGTCACGTTTGTTTCGAGAACACTGAATGTACTAATGCATTAGACAAGATAAAACATCAAATGGGAATGAGTTTTCACACCTATAACTTACGTACTATTTTCTTGTAACTTACGTGACGGAGATGAAAGGGTAACATATATTCCTCTTTGCGGTTAATCTAGTTATGTCTAAAAAGAAGAAGAAGCATAAACTGCAATACACATGTAGTTTTCATAACGTCATACAGTGACAGCAACTTCCGGCTGGTTGAAAAAGTGTTACGGATCCTTGAATGCGGCCTCGGGAAACTTCACCACGGAACTAACTGGACCGCATGGATGGTACTCCGTAAACTAGTTATGGTAGTCACGATAACAGTAACATATTTCGGAGAACTGGACAGATATCACCTTTTCGCTCCATAATGCATGTAGATGGTTCAACCATAGCCTTACTATTCCGCTGTTAAACACTGACCAAAACCACGTTCCCAGGTTTTATCAACACAATGCGACATCAACTTAATACAAACGGTGATGTTTATAATTATTATATCATTGAAACCGTCCTTTTAACAAATGAAGGAAGTTCTCTCCTAACCTGTCGTTGAGATCCAGTTGTTCTACTCGCAGAGCGGCACCTCAAGGTCGAGGCGATGGTAAACGAAACGCCGCGAGACGGCCCTAGTATATGACCACGTCTGTCGGTTGCCGTTGGTGAAGATGATACACAGCGATAAATTTGGTACCGGCTATCTACGATATACACGCGCCCGCTTGTAACAATTAACATGATTTAACAAGATTGCCATCCAGACAATTAACTCTAGATGGCAGGTGGACAAGGAAGCCTTTTGCTTATCGAGAGTCCAATACTTTTTATTTACGTGTACACCGTCCTTTAAGGTATGTGTCGATTTAACATCGCCCCACCACGTCTGTCACCGCCCCATCGCCCCTGTCTTCACCCCACCATTTCTGTCATCACTCCACCGTCTCTGTCATCGCCCCACCGCCTTTGTCTTCCCCATACCGCCTCTGTCACCACTCCACCGACTCTGTCAACACCCCACCGCCTTTGTCTTCATCCTAACGCCTCTTTCCACACTGCTTCGCCTCTCTGTCATTGCCCCACAACCTCTGTCACCAACCACCGTCTCTGTCACCACCCCACCCCGTCTGTCACCACCTCACCGCCTCTATCAATGCCCCACTGCCTCTGTCTTCATCCTAATGCCTTTTTCACCATTGCTCCGTCTCTCTGTCATTGCCCCACAACCTCTGTCACCAACCACCGTCTCTGTCACCACCCCACCCCGTCTGTCACCACCCCACCGCCTCTATCAACACCCCACTGCCTCTGTCTTCATCCTAATGCCTTTTTCACCACTGCTCCGCCTCTCTCTCATTGCCCCACAACCTCTGTCACCAACCTCCGTCTCTGTCACCACCCCACCCCGTCTGTCACCACACCACCGCCTCTATCAACGCCCCACTGCCTCTGTCTTCATCCTAATGCCTTTTTTACCACTGCCCCGCCTCTCTGTCATTGCTCCACCATTTCTGTCACCATCCACCGTCTCTGTCACCACCCCACCGCATCTGGCACCTCTCCACCATCTCTGTCATCATCCCACAGCTTCTGTCATCACTCCACCGCCTCTGTCACCACCCCACCTCCTGTTTCATCACCCTACCGTATCTCTCATCACTCAGGTCGCCCGACGCCCTGAGGCGGCTCGGCAGGTGAGGATGATGCAACGTCATGCCGCGACCGTTGATCACGAAGGCATATTGCCACTGGCCCTGCCTGGAAGGCGCTACAGCAGTCGACGGTGAACAGCTCAGTGTGTATTTTCAGTTAGTAATTTCACCGACTTATTTTTCAGATTCTTGAGCTTGTACGGGAATGGTGGCCAGCATTGAGTCATTTATATATATATATATATACATATATATATATATACATATACAGAAGACGGGTAGACACACGGTGACTGTCAGACCTGGTACAGACACTGACCTGTACAACTGAACCTCGCTTTACGGTCAACTCAGTAATATAGTCACCTCCCAATTAAGGTCAATCTACTACAGCCCAAAATTATTTCCACAGCAGTAAAACAGGAAATTAGTCTCGCTAAGAAGGTTACCTTCTATTCACGTCACTTTGCGTGCCCGCTTGCCTGACTGCCCGCCTGCCCGCCCGCCCCAATTTTCAAAGTACTTGATACTTGTACTTGAGTTTTTCACAAAGTACTTGTACGTGTACTTGGCACAATTGAAAGTACTTGTAATTGTATTCAAGTACATTGTACACCTACTTGACCTATTCCTGGTAGTTGTATAAAGAAAACAACTAAACACAAAATATAGAGCTACATATATATATATAGCTCTACTCGAAAATATGTTATCGGTTCAAACGCGTGCAATCGTAATGTTCTGCACCATTAGTCGTCCGTAATGAAAGAAATGGCCGTGGAGTTGTAAGTATCAAAGCCTGCTTCTAGATAAATCGACAAATTAAACGTCGGTTAAGTATTAACAACGTTACAGGAGTGGCTCAAAGCTTCCCTATTATCGTGGGGCCAACCTTCCTTTACATTATTTTGATCTTTTGAAATTTGTTCACAGTGGAGAGCGGTGTTCATCTCACATTGCCTTGTCTTTCGGAAAAGGCACTAAAAGCCGTTGGTCCCTTCCATCTGGTGTCAGTGCTAAGGGAAGTAAAAGACCGCCCACAGGGGACGCGATTTCTAACCCACTGGATCATGCTCCCAGCGGCCGCAGTTGCTTCCCAGTCAGGCGTGTGAGAGACGCCGAGCAGACAGTGTAGGCAGTGTATACACTGTATCATTGGACTCACTGGTTCCTATATGATGAACTCACTGTGGCGCCCTGTGGATGACAGTGGATCACTACTCAATACAGTACACGTTTTCACAGGTTGTTGAAAGACCGTGTAGAATAGAACAGCATATCGTAAATACGTATGTATATCACCATCTCTTGTGAACTGGGTTATGCAAGAGCATAGGAATGTTTATTTTTTATATAATTATTTAAAATGTCATGCTAATTTCGTCTACAGTTTCCAGTATAGGTGGAAATAAAATATCCATGCAATTCGGTGATGTTATAAAATGCGGCTGAAGTTGTTGAATGGAATCAGTGTATGTGCACAACCTGTTGTGTTTGGATACTAAACACAGGCAGGATTTGAACCTGCCACACACGACACTGGGACATCTTTGCCATAAACTGCACAACTCAACAAAATGGCTAGACAAACAACTGACACAAAGTATTTGGGTCTGCCAACGAAAAATGTTCCCATTTCAAATTCACCACTTTCCTGTTGTCTCATGGTCATTATTTTAAGACATATTACTATATACTTCTAATTTCAGGTTAACTGTAAGATAAATATCTTCAGAAACACGGACATATTTTCAATATTATAATTTGTGGATGTTCAAACATCCAGTCCCTGTTTTAATGTAAAATTTCGTGAAGACATCATCAGATTAGCCATATTAAACTAAAAATTGACTTTACGACCTCTATTGATTAGCGTATCCCTAGTGTCACACATGCAATGTGGTTTGATATTGATTCCATGTGTTTGTGTTTAGTTGTACTGTACATGCAAGCATTGCATTATGTCTGTCACATGCACACTTAGCCGTGATGTCCATCACAAAAACTGTTGTGATCACTTCCATGTGCATATTTACACAATTTTAAGTTTAAGCTAATGGGTTATTGTTGAAAATAAACTTATAAAACAAAAAACATGAACATTTTCACTGTGGGCAGGACATGTAGAAATACCAGATTTCTTATGTAATTCAGGAAATAAACATTTTGTAAATGGCGCTACCAACAAGAAACTGTCAAATGTTCGAACAAAACTCCCACTTTCAGATGCCCCATATGGGGGGAGATCTCCCGCTATTGGATTGTCAACTTGGAAGGTCTGGGATGGTGCCATTGTCCCAGTAAAGAAATACCTGACATTTCCATGCATCAGTATAACTGCTGTGCCACTTAAAGATTAATTTGTGAAAGGATATTGCCAACAAACCAGTTAACCTAATACTGCCTACATAGCCAACAGTGTTTAAATGTTGCAAGAAAAAATTTAAAAAGTCTTGGCTGCACAAATTGTCATCTTTGAACCGGTGTCTACATTTACCTCGGTAAAAATAACATTATGATGTAACCAAGAAAATGCTTTGGAACAATTAATTACCATCTCGGCCGACCAACATTTAAGAACTGCTACCAACTGATTCAACACCAGAATGAATTTAAGAACTAGTCTAATTCCCTTTGTACATCATATCACCATTGCTCAGTTGTGGCTGTCAAAGCATCCACAACGACCCACAGCATACGTATTGTCAAATTGTGGGATACTACATTTAATAAATCTGAAATATCAGAGTTAGCAAACATTCAATAGATAAATAACACATAATTGTATGTAAACAGAGGCACACCACCTTCATCGAAGGCTACAACATGCATTCTCAAAATTGATTAGTTTGATTTACAAATTAATCGTTAAGTGGCACCGCAGTTATACTGATGCATGGAAATGCCAGGTATTTCCTTACTGGGACAATGACACCAGCCCAGACCTTCCAAGTTGACAATCCAATAGCGGGAGATCTCCCCCACATGGGGCATCTGAAAGTGGGAGTTTTGTTCGAACATTTGACAGTTTCTTGTTGGTAGCGCCATTTACAAAATGTTTATTTCCTGAATTACATAAGAAATCTGGTATTTCTACATGTCAAGTACAACAAAAGCAGGTGCATATTCTTTGCAAATTGACCAAAACCCAGATTTCTACTATATCGGAAAATTTGGAAGGTCTGTCACACAAACTCAATAGTGTTTGCAAGTGCCCCTATCTCGACTCCCCGATCGCAATCGTGCCACAAGATAAATTTGACTGTTGGACAATCGAACCGATCACATGACACAATTGGGAAGGGAGTCGAGATGAGAGACCTTGCAAACACTGTACCCTTAGTTTCCTAACAGTGCTAAAGCTCAATTTTGGACGTCTGGAGGTTGTCTTGAACTACAGGCAGATGGACAGTAATTTACCCTATGCTATTAACCCTGATGTAGGCAGTTGCGTCTTTGGTCTGTGCGACTTAGTACGCCTCCACATATAGCACCTGATTGATGACAGCAGCAGCATTTAGCAGCACGGCAGTGAACACAGTCGTAGTCACCATGTAGTGAGGATGCCTCGGATCTCATCTACAACGTTCAACAATATTGATTCGTCGTTGCTCTTGCCGACAAAGTTCAAGGTGTTTGGCTGAAACAAAACAGTTTGATAGTGCCAATCTACATTGTCAAGACATGTCACCGCAATTCTGTTAGTTTTTTTTATGAAATTGCACAAACCAATGTCAGTTATTAAACCAACAGCATCAAATGTAGTTTTGTGATAACTTGGAAATATAAGTGCACAAGACCCAACTACAGGAGTGGATATCAGAACAATTAATATGTAACTGATGTAAACATCTATTAAAATAATGCAAAAATGCATTATATTAGAGCACTTGACATGTTTACTCCCCCATTAAATCCTACTACTAACACAATTCTGAATACCACATCTATACCACAGACAATGAACAATGAAAAACACTTTGATGTACAATTATAATTATCAGGAGCAAATACAACATTGAGATATTGTCACTGAATGTTAAAATTTCTTGTCTGAATGTAACTGTCAACATATATATTTAGTGAAATCGGTTGTACTTTTTTCTAGTAACCTACTCCGGTGGCCGTGACTCTACCACCAGAGAAAACAGTGCAGATGCCTGCACCCCATATCAAAGACTCAAGGGAATCCCAAAATAATTATCCATTTGACCATTCTCCTGAGCGGTAATGTGTGTTCAAGTAATTACTACTTCTTAACCATTACATGTAATATCAGCCACAACTGCATGGCCAAAACCCAAACAATAACATTTTGAAGGTAACAAGGTTATTGGCTCCAGTTAACTTCAGCATTTTAGCAAGATGATATACCCTCTCGGTTGTGAGGATGGTTCAGCAAGAACAACAATTCGCTGTGGATGACCTTGAGTTGACCTACCGCAAAAGTGGGTGAGGAAGGAGATCTTTGCGAGGATTGGAGCAAGATCCGGGTTGGCGACTGTCGCCTGCATGGATGACCTGTGCTCCAGGTCGCCACTGCCTAGTAACTTGGTGAAGGCATCGCTGTCAAAAACGTAAGAGCACCATATTTAATAATATATATATTTATATAGCACGCTTTTCAGCCTAAACGGCTCAAAGGCACTTTACAATTTCATTAAAGCAATTCATACATACTAAAAAAACTCAAAACATAAAATCTAGTACATTTCTACATACAAAAACTATGGTAAATTAAAACTAGAGATCTATTATATGTTAATTACAAAGTATCTCTAGAATAAACACATACAAAACTATGAACAAAGCAAGTGTTTAATTAAAACTACTAAAATGCCTTGCGAAATAAGTACATTTTTATAACTGCCTTTTGAATACGTCTGGCGATGGAGCCTGGCGAATGGATAGAGGTATGTTGTTCCATAGTGTGGGTGAAGCCAAAGAGCCTTCTCTGTGGCTGCAACTATTTTGGCAAATGTCCATTGGATATCTACCAAATCTTACAAATAATCATCCATAACTCTTATATATTGTCTCAAACTTAATGGACATGACGTTCCATAGTTTGTTTTGTTTTAAGTAAGGTTTTTTTATTGTGGGATTTTTGCCAAATGGAATCCAAATAGCATGTCTGAAAAGCAACTCCTGCAAGTATTTGAATGAGCAGTTAACTATGAGTCTAGCATAATCCTATCAATACACAGTAAAACTTGACCGTAGTAGACATTGTTTTGACTATGCAATATTTCCATTATGGTGAGGTTACCATTATGAACAGGTAGTGGACAATGCAAACTAGTCCTTTACGACTTTCAAGTGTCCACTGTAGACATCTAACAACTGCTAGAAGACAAGAGACATACCCATCACAAGGCATCCCAACCAAGTAGGAGGTACATTGCAGACTCAGTTGAAGTCAATCTTCTCCTGTGTCGCTCCCTCTTCATTCTACACACTGTCGTCAATGTACACAGAGAAACATTCAAGCAACACACTGCAGGTAGCACAGAAAACTGTAAAACTACCCATTTGCATGTAAGAACGTACCCCTATTGGGGTGCCTGCTTGACCACTCTGTGTAACTGGCTAGAAGGCAGTCGAATTCACTTTGGACCCGAGAGCTAGATATATCTTATTCAGTTTGATCATGAATGTAAGTGGAACCGATCTGTTGCTTTGCAAACTACATGGTCAACAATGTATTTAGATTTTGCACATAATTTGCATCATCAAGTATCCAAAATTAACGCGGGCAACTAAAAAGATAATTATTCTGTCATATTTACTTTAACAAGATTTAGTAAGATTGCCACCCAGATAATTAACTCTAGGTGGCAGGTGGACAAGGAAGCCCTTTGGCTTATTGAGAGTCCGACCCTTTTATCTATGTGTATCCCGCCCTTCTGAGGTATGTGTCGATTTTATTTTTAAACATATTCACGCTACTAGCACCCACACAATCAGCAGATAATCTGTTCCATTCATTCACAGTCCTTTGTGAAAATAAGAACTTTCTTATATCTAATGTACACTGCTCCTTTGCTAATGTAACTTCATGTCCTCTAGTCCTTCTATCTTTCTTAACTGAGAAAAAAATATTTCTATCAATATTTTCATAACCATTCATTTTTAAACACTTCTACGTGATCTCCTCTCAATCTCCTGGTCTCTAGTGTTGTTAAGCCGCATTTTTTTAGGCGTATTTCGTAACTAAGATCCCTCAGTTTTGGTATCATTTTTGTTGCTCTCCTCTGCACTCTTTCTAGCATATCTATGTCCTTCCTGCGATATGGCCTCCACACTTGAATACAATATTCTAAATGAGGCCTAACTATTGTTTTGTACAGCGGTATTATTAGCTCTTTTTCCTTATACGTTATGTTTCGCCTAATTAATCCAAAGATTTAATTTCACTTTGAAACTGCAATTCCGCACTGCTCTGAAACCTTCATATCAGCACTAATGGTTAACCCTAAGTCCTTTTCTTTTACAGTAGTACTTAGTACAGTACCCCCCATTGTATATTCTACCTCTTCGTTCCCATGTCCTGTGTGGAGGCATTTACATTTCCCAAAATTGAACAGCATTTGGCACTTTTTAGACCATTTGATCAACTTGTCAAGATCATCTTGTAAATGTTGACTATCTCCATCACTTTTAATCCTTCTAAACACTTTTGTATCATCCGCAAATCTCAAAAACTTGCTTGTTATTTCATCATCCAAATCGTTGATATATATTAAGAATAATATAGGTCCTAGTACTGATCCCTGTGGTACCCCACTGAATACCGATTTCCAGTTTGAAGCCTCCCCATCAACTACTACACGTTGTCTTCTATCAATCAGCCATTTTTCTATCCAGTTTATTATACCATTTCCTATGCCATGGGCCTTTAGTTTAAGCAGTAATCTTTGATGTGGTACTTTGTCGAAAGCTTTTTGAAAAACTAAGTAGACGATATCTACTGGTGATCCCTCATCTACCTACATAGTGATGTCTTCCAAAAAACATCACATATTTGTTAAGCATGACCTCGCTTTAAAAAAAACCATGTTGATATGGGTTTATTAAGTTCAGGTCTTCTGCCATTAAGAATCCCTCTGATATTATATTTCCAGCACTATCTCCTAGAGGACCGACCTTATCTTGAACTTTCTGTTTGCTTCGAACATATGCATAAAAACTCTTGCTGTCATGTTTTATATTACTAGTTAATTGTTGTTCATAGCTTCTCTTTGAATTTCTAATTTCAGCTGTAGCTTGGTTAAGTGCTTCTTTATAACTGTTGTAGTCTTCATCATTTCCAGTACATCTATATGAATTCCACATCATTTGTTTATACTTAGTTTTTCTAATGGCTTCTTTCGATAAGTGTTTCTTTTTGGACCGTTTCCCTTATTTTTTGAAGGGTACAAATTTATCGACTATGCACTTAATTTCACTCTTTATTATATTCCAGCATTCTGTTGCTGTCTTATTTTTAAGTGTGTTATTCCAGTTTATCTTTGCTAAATATTTCCTCATGTCCTTATATCTTCCTTTGTGTAAATTTCTCCTATACTGCTTTTTGCTATTCCTTTCTGATTTTACTTTGATGGTAAAATGTATCTGATTGTGATCACTACTCCGCAGGGGCTCACATATCTTGACATTGTCAACTAATTCATTCTGTGAGGACAAAACTATGTCTAACACATTCTCACCCCTGGTTGGTTCTAGCACATGTTGAGAAAGGAAAGTATCTTGAACTAAAACTAAAAACTTGTAGTCCTCACTCCCCATACTTTGTAGAGATTTCCATTGTATATGCCTGTGGTTAAAATCCCCCATAATAATACAGTCCCGTTTGCTTACTTACCTTATATCGTTTTGTATTTTTTCATTCTCTTCTATGCTTATGTTTGGACTTCGATAAACTAACCCAACTGTTAACGTTAAGTTTCCTGTAACTATGTTACACCAAACAGCTTCTTCGCAATCTGCTTCTCTTTCTAATTTTATTTCATAAGCCTGGATAGATTCTTTAATATATAAAATAACTCCACCTCCCTTTCTTCTCCACCTCCACACCAGGGTCTGCAGTTATTCTCTGGTACCTGCAGACCTTGGTGTTGTCTGGCTAACGATTATCTTTTTCTCCACTAAATTAGCCACTAGCTTGAAAATGCAATATACTGCACCAAGGCTAACAACAGAACTGCTATAAACTACAAACAACCATGTGGTTTGGAGGGCCATGATCTACCAATGCCTGTGACAGACACAGCACTTAGACTAACTTTGACAGTGTACATGAGTGTGCCTTCAGTTTCTGTGGCATGTTGATACTGGTTATGGTGAAGCTTAGAGTTGAGTGAGTATAAAGTGGTCTAAGACTTTACTCACGTTGCTGCAGACGAGCTTAGAGTTGAGTGAGTATAAAGTGGTCTAAGACTTTACTCACACTACTGCAGACGAGCTTAGAGTTGAGTGAGTATAAAGTGGTCTGAGACTCTACTCACGATGCTGCAGACGAGCTTAGAGTTGAGTGAGTATAAAGTAGTCTAAGACTCTACTCACACTACTGCAGACGAGCTTAGAGTTGAGTGAGTATTAAGTGGTCTGAGACTCTACTCACACTTCTGTAGACGAGCTTAGAGTTGAGTGAGTATAAAGTGGTCTAAGACTCTACTCACGCTGCTGCAGACGAGCTTAGAGTTGAGTGAGTGTAAAATGGTCTAAGACTCTACTCACGATGCTGCAGACAAGCTTAGAGTTGAGTGAGTCGAGGACATTGAAGTTGAGGTCTTTGAGGTGATTCGAGGTGAGGTTCGAGAAGATGATGAAGACGACGACCTGGTAGCTCTGCTCCAGACACACTCGTGTCTCGTAAGTCTGAAACAATCAATGGTGGTCCAAGTAACAATATTACTTGAGTATGAAAAGAGTAATATTTTATAGACATTTCCATGGCACTTTCCACAAAAATGTCAGAAATATTTAGTTGCCAACATACCATATGCAAATTTATTACTATTTAATGTCTGGCCTACTTTTCATATAAACTGAATACACTGCCTGTTTGGTCAAGCAAGAACAATTAGTATTACCCGACGGTATCCAGTGTTAAATCCATGCATTAGTTAATTAGAAATTAGTATTTTGTGTCTTACACTTAAGGTTTAATGGATATTTACAAGTTGGGCTTGATTTATTCCATATCTGTCATTTCCGTTGGCTTTCCAATATCTATCCAATTTGTCCTTAAAGGCATTGGTGTCGACACTAGCCATTTTAAGAGACGCATCCTCAGCCAACAATTTGTAGCTGGACATTAGCTGAAACAAAACGGATCATCAAACAGTTCATTAGATCATTCAAATTGTTAAAATTGGGCACAAAACATACACAAAATTCAAGCTAATAATAACATTGTGAAGGAGTGATATTTGTTTTTCAATTTTTTATAAATAATTAATGAATGGAATATAATTTAATCCTCTCTTGAATATTACAAAAGCTATGTAGTGGAACATAATTAACCCGGACCCTGATATCCTGGAAACCTTGGAATTCGGGTATCATTTCATGGGAACATAATTTCCAAATACTGATATATCCCCATGATGTGCATAGTTTGTTTATTCAGAAAACGTGTTAATCTGCACATATATACAGGGAACTAAAGTATTCAGATTAACAATGTTCCACTGTGTGTCTACCCCCAGTCAACTGATGTAACAAAAATATATATATGTATTAATAACTTGGCTCGATAATCATTCAGTAGTTTGTTGAATGACATAAACAGAACACACATGAATAATGTCTGCCATGCAAAAACGCTCCAATCATCTAGTTCCGATTTACTTTTTGTTCTTAGAGTCAATACTATCATTGGGATTTCTCTGTTGCTGCACCAACTCTTTCACATAAGCTCCCTGTTAGTGTTAGATCAGTTGAAAATATTACACAATTCCCCCGTCACTACAAAATTACCTTTATAACCTTACATATCAGGCTTAGCAACAACTTTAATATGGCTTATCGATTTTGAGATTGACCAAACCTTTTGCTTAGATGATTGTCAGAGTTTGGAGTTATAATTTTATTTTTATTATTAACTAGCTGAGTTATCCAGCATTGCCCGGGGAAAAAAGGCAGTCATACGTACCAGACAACCCAAACCCTTCCCAAATGTTTCCAGCCTACCCGCATTAACAAATGTTAACTGGTCATTAGTCAAGTTGTTAGGACAACCTTCTACCAGAAATCTCAATCTCAATCGCTCACCCGTATAACTGACGTAACCAGCAACAGCGGATGCTGGGTTGAAATTTCAGCCCGATACATACAAAACTAATGGAGATGTGGGTGCACAAACAAAAACAGAGAACGAACTGTTTTATAATATAGATATGTTGTATTCCTAGTTATCCAATATAACTTTTGACACTCACTTGTTATAATACACTAACTTGACGGGCGATAATTTCAACGCTAAATGACAAAATGACACATAGCTCCATCTGTAGGAAATATATGAAATGGGAAAGAGAGCACTACTTGTAAGCGGGCAGACGTGACCAACGACAGGTAGACCTGGCGGATGTTAATCGCTGAGGATTTTCAAACGTCAATAACTTAAAAATGGGCCAAGATGTTTTTTGGTGAATCAAGTTACAGATCATTAAGGGTTATGATGGAAGTAAAATGTTGACATGTTTAGTGGAGACTATATGCATGCCAGGGAAGATACACCTGGAAATAAACTACTTGAGTAGACCGTTTTTTCGTAAAGATTGTATATATTAGTTAATGTGTTATTAAAAATACTGTAGAATTTTATCGCGATACTCTGCTATATAGGCCGATTTCCAGTGGTTGTAGAAACCTTGCAGGACAGTTGGTGAGCTGCAATTTCACATGTAGCACAGTTAAAGGTTGTTTAAGAAAATGTGCTATGATAAATTTTATGTTCACAAGGTACATATACATAGCATGCATTTTGATTTAAAATAGTAGCAATTAATGATATAATACTGATTGAACTGGAGTGAAGTAATAGCTGCATCAGGTATATAAAACATCTGAACAATATTCCTTATAATTTTTGCTAAATATGCTTTAACCTCTTCGTGTATACCTAAGTTATTTTATATCTTATTTTATACATCAGTTGTTTTGTTTTAATCCTAGATCATATTTTTGTATTGCATTGTCTATTGCTGTTTTAAAGTTTCTTAGGTCCTGCCAGTGCAGTAGGGATTCCCATTACACATTATAGTTACAGCCCACATGGAGGTATTCTGTTTGAGACTGGGACAATGGCAGGCAGTGAGTCTAGGCAAGTCCAATACACAGGGTTGTAGTATAATCTCTCCAGTCAGCTGTCCCAGTGATCAGAGA
>JAHLWY010000514.1:0-32500 GCA_020002185.1 Paraescarpia echinospica
AAGTTGTGTTAGTTAACCCCTGAAGGGTAGTTACCGGCTGACAGATGACGTCACGCCAGTAGGCGCGTGACGTGAGCGTGTGAGAGGGTGTGAGGAAGGTGAGAGACGTTGATTGTAATTGTTTACCTGTGGCCGGCGTCGGACGAGTCTACGGCGACAGACGACGTATGTTTTGAAAATACTCCTTGATTTTTCCGTCAGATTCTGTTCTAGGATGGATTTTCCTTAAGAGCTTAATATCTTAGTGAAACGGTCCCCAGGTCCCTGGCCCAGTCCCCCCTGCGCGCCTTCACACACCGGGCCACATCCTGGATCCGGGCCAGATACCCCTGCCACCCGGCCGGTGTGTCAACTCGGGACTCTCCCGGTGGGTGCTGCAGGTCGAGTCTACAACAAGACAAGTCTACGTCAACTAGTTTCTCGCCGTCACATGTCAAGCTACGAGTGGCGCACTCTAGCGGCCACCCACGGCTTACATGACGTCATCATGTTATAAATCACCAAGTTAATCTCATATTTGCGTGGTCAGTTTGGGAGGGGTCAGGGGCCGAGTGACGCCGCTTGGTAGACACTGCAGCAGTGGGTCGTCTGTTGTACGTGACAGACGCCAACTGTCGGCGTGACGTCACGTACGTTACAACTATTGTGACTGTTGTGTGAGATAAAGTGTACAAGTTAAGTGGACGTTGGAGTTGAGTGATCGTACAACGACACGAAGGACTCGTCCTTTAAAGACGACAACGACAGAGTCAGTCACTCGAGATACTCACATTGGTAGATAGAGGCCTTGTCTCGACGTCGTCATGGACCTCACCCGGGCCACTCCCGACTCGGTGAGCTCGTTACGGCATAGACTGTAACAAGTAAAAGACTTAAACATTGTGACAACATTACAACGTCACCCTGGTGTTAATATTTCATTACTGATAGACTGAAACATATAGCAGTAATATACATAAACACTGAAATAATATTACCAAGTCGTCGTCGGGTTTAATATCACGTTACTGATTAGATTGTGACAAGAGAAACACACATAAACATTTGTTACACTGTGAGAGCGTCACCCCATCTCTTGATTAGACTATAACAAGAGAAACACATATAAACATTGTTACACTGTGAGAGCGTCACCCTGTCTCTTGATTAGACCGTAACAAGAGAAACACACATAAACATTGTTACACTGTGAGGGCGTCACCCCATCTCTTGATTAGACTATAACAAAAGAAACACATATAAACATTGTTACACTGTGAGAGCGTCACCCTGTCTCTTGATTAGACTGTAACAAGAGAAACACACATAAACATTGTTACACTGTGAGGGCGTCACCCCATCTCTTGATTAGACTATAACAAAAGAAACACACATAAACGTTGTTACACTGTGAGGGCGTCACCCCGTCTATTGATTAGACTGTAACATGAGAAACACACATAAACCTTGTTACACTGTGAGGGCGTCACCCCGTCTCTTGATTAGACTGTAACAAGAGAAACACACATAAACATTGTTACACTGTGAGAGCGTCACCCCGTCTCTTGATTATACTGTAACAAGAGAAACACACATAAACATTGTTACACTGTGAGGGCGTCACCCCGTCTCTTGATTAGACTGTAACAAGAGAAACACACATAAACATTGTTACATCGTGAAAGCGTCACACCGTCTCTTAAACATTGTTACACTGTGAGAGCGTCACCCCGTCTCTTGAGTATACTGTAACAAGAGAAACACACATAAACATTGTTACACTGTGAGAGCGTCACCCCGTCTCTTGATTAGACTGTAACAAGAGAAACACACATAAACATTGTTACACTGTGAGGGCGTCACCCCGTCTCTTGATTAGACTGTAACAAGAGAAACACACATAAACATTGTTACATCGTGAAAGCGTCACACCGTCTCTTGATTAGACTGTAACAAGAGAAACACACATAAACATTGTTACACTGTGAGAGTGTCACCCCGTCTCTTGATTAGACTGTAACAAGAGAAACACACATAAACATTGTTACACTGTGAGGGCGTCACCCCGTCTCTTGATTAGACTGTAACAAGAGAAACACACATAAACATTGTTACACTGTGAGAGCGTCACCCCGTCTCTTGCATCCAGCCTCAATTGACGTCTTTCATCTTCTCCCAGTCGCCGCTTGTCTTTATTGCCGCAGGGGAAAGTCACTTGTAAAATGTTTGTCTCAACAGATTAGAGATTAGTCATATTGATCTTTAAAACAATATTTAGAATAACATTTATTTGTGAAGCAATCGTCAGTACAATTATTGGTGATAATAAAATGTATTGGGGATGTTAATACAACTAATACTAATAACTAATAACAATGTTTTACTTTGTAATTGTGCCGCACTGACAGGTATTTTAAAAAGGAGTTTGGAAGGAGAAAAATGCGACGTGATCAAAAGTGACACGTTTTTAGCAGCGACATTACTTTTAACAGCAGAAACTTGTCTGAGACCGCAATAAACTGGTCGATGTCGCCGGGTACAGGGAGAAAGGTGGACTTTAACCTGGGACAATCAACAAGTCGACGTGTCACTTAATCGAGCCAGGTCAGTTTGGGGAGCGACTCGAGGACGACTGAGACAACAGCGACAGCGTCGACGTCATCCAGGTAGTTCCACCACAACCTGCCGACAACAGATCGTCTCGTACAGCGTCGGCGACAAGTGTCACTCTCACGGCACTAACGTATCATGACACCAACACTTGTTCGTGTATGTGTGTGTTCGTGTATGTGTGTTCGTGCATAAATGCATGCATATTTGTGTGTGTGTGTGTGTGTGTGTGTGTGTGTGTGTGTGTGTGTGTGTACGTGCGTGCGTGCGTGAGTGCGTGTGTGGGTGATCTTGCGTGCTATGTTCGTGCGTCTATGTGTTCGTGCGTGTGGGTGTTCATGGATGCATGTATTCGTGTGAGCAGGTGTTAGCGCATGCTTGTGTTCGTGTATGTGTTTGCGCGTGCATATATTCGTGCATGCATGAGTTTGTGCATGTGTTCGTGCATATGTTCGTGCATGTGTTTGTGCATGAGTTGGTGCATGTGTTTGTGCGTGCATGTGTTCGTGCATGTGTTGGTGCATGTGTTCTTGCATGTGTTCGTGCATGTGTTAGTGCATATGTTCGTGCATGTGTGCGTGTGTGTGTTCCTGTGTGTGTGTGTTCGTGCGGGTGTTCTTGTTTGTGTTCGCGCGTATGTTGGTGGGTGTGTTCGTGCAAGTGTTCGTGCACGTGTTGGTGCATGCGTTGGTGCATGTGTTGGTGCGTGTGTTCGTGCATGTGTTCGTTCATGTGTTTGTGTATGTGATCTTGCATGTGTTGGTGCATGTGTGCGTGTGTTCGTGTGTTGGTGCATGTGTCCGTGCGTGTGTTCGTGCATGTGTTCGTGTGCATGTTCGTGCATGTGTTCATGCATGTGTTCGTGCGTGTGTGTATGTAATGTGGTGTCACTGACCACAACGTCTTGACCCCGGAAGCAGCTGCCAGAGCGATCGTCAGCGTCGACATGTCGTCGTTGTGGAGCTCGCACTGGTGTAGACTGTTCAACAACAAACATTTGTTTACTTCTGACAACACTCGGGTGTAAACACAGACAAATACATAATATCGAAATGTTACGTCATTTATCAGGATTTACATCATCGTCTAGACATTCCTTAATACTTGCATTTGTTCGTATTTGTGTAAAAATAACAACATGATTGTAGTTAGTCTACAGTGAACATGCGAGAGACATTGTCTCTTCGCTGTTACCTACAAACCTTATCTTCCGTAGCCAGGGCGCCTTCAGTAGACACTGCGTCAACGCTCTGGCTGGGGCAGCCCCCTGGAAGTTGTTCAAGGCGAGCCTGTGAACATGAAACAAACTGTCAATATGCACGTCGATGTGTCCACAAATCACCTTTCAACGTGTACCTATGATCATCGTTAATACCGTTATTAGGCCCTACTAGTTAATTGTCTCCGAACGTAGATAAGGATAAGGATAAGGATACTTTTATTTTTTCCCAACAGCATTTAAACAGATACAAATTATGTAAAATATATTCACAGATACATATACTGGCATATGTAATAATATCGAAATGCAAAAATGCAAATACATCTGAAGTTATGTAGTCGGCAAAATGTACATTTTGCAAAGACCGAAAGAAAGAAAAAAACAGTCTGCATTTAATGCCAATACATTATTACCAGCAGGAGTCAGGACTTACCTTGAGAAAGACAATTAACTTTTGTATGACAATTATCACTGAATACGTAAGTACAAAAGGTGCCCAACACACTAAATAAATGATATAACATTTCATCCATGTATATAATAGGCAGATGCGTAAGTTTAGAAACAATGCCGCGACCACGTCCACATAGCGAGATATCCAACCTGGAATAAACGATACCAGAAAGACCCGGCCTCGACTCTGAAGGGAGACATTCCAGCGTCAACTCGAGTCATCGAGTGTAAGGATGCGACCGATACTTTTTGTCATTTAATTAATTTCGTGTCTTCACATAAAACGTTTGACATGTTTAATAGCTAATCGAACAGGAGGCGTGTAAAATATAAGATTACGTTTAAGTTTTGACGGGAATTTAAAGACATTACTAAAAATTAAAATGTAGGGTTTATACTTAGGCTGGTTACGCGCGTTGTTGGGCACATATTTCTATTGGAGCCAGCCAACACTCTTTCTTTGAAACAATAATTCGATTATTCCCTGAAGCATGACAGGGGTAATCTGTAATACTGTTTTTTTCTGTGTACTTGGGCATATCTTAGAATATAAAGTTGATTTTTTATAATTGCTGAACTATTTTTAACACTTTTTAACAGTTTTTTTTTGTATTTTTAGACGTTTGTTCTCATAAAACACACACATGTGTTGTAACCACAAATACCTACATTCTTAGGTGCGTTAATTGCTGGTCTAAAGCGGGAAAGGCACATTTGTTATTTGTAACATGACAGCAGTCAAACAGAACAGGCAACACGATTCCAGCGGGATCTAAAAACATTCTCTTTAACTAGATTAATCAAATCAAATGTTGTATAATTGAGGTTAAAAAGTTCAATTCACATCACCTAACGCATTTTGTATGTGCTCGCTTATTTACTTACATAGTCACACCTTATCGACGAAATTATACAATATTGCCAGAACTGAAACGGCACTGCTACACGAAGTAACTTGATAATTAAGCAGACGACACCGACAACATTATTGTGCTGTCACCTGGACACGTTTGTGAATTAATTTAGTCTCCGTTGCATTCGCTATATGTTGTTGGGAAAGATAAATTATAATAAATCCAAGTGCGTTTCAGGCCCTTTGTGTGATTGGTTTTTTTTTCGGGTGCGGATTTCGGCGATTTTTTTCGCAATTCCACGGTGAGTAGCATGGTAACTTTTTTTGCGGTTCGACAGTGTAGTGCTGGATATGTACCACGATTCGAGAGGATAGTCTGTTTCTTGGAGATTTTTCGCGGTAACGCTAATATTTTTACGGAGTTTCAGATTTTTCACGACACGACCCAGACCGTTAGTGTGGTTGATTATTTTTTTATTGGGACATTTTGTCGATTCGAGGAAGTGTTGGAGATTAATCTCGGTTTGAGAGGGGGAGTGTTGGAATTTTTCCAAAGGTTAATGTGGATAATGTACTAGATTTGGCATAGTTTTACGGTGCAGTTTTCGCGATAGAGTAAGTCGGGACATAACGCACAGTTATCGGGATATCGGATGCAGAGAACAGGTTCCTGTAGGAGTATATCGTCTGCGTGTTATGGATAAACTAGTTCGGTTTCTTAGGAACGTGCCTTGTGGTGACATTTTTACCGACTTTTGTTTTTGAAAATATATTTAGTCATTTTAGAGGAAATGATATTGTGGGGTATGCAGCCCAACTACGTTGCTGAAAGCCCTGAGGTGGACGTTTGAAATATTAAAATTTATTTACATTAATAAATACCTTTATATTGTTGTTATATTTTGCGTGCGACCGATACATTTATACCACTACTACAATACTATTTCCATGTTCGACAGATTCGCATCATTTGTCTTAGTTTCTCGTGGCTACTGCATACAGTCCCCCGTTGATGAGAACATTTAAATGTGTAATTTTGCTAGTAAAATGGTAATGTGTGTTTTGTATCTATTGCACCCTTGTTGTAACTAGAGAGACACGATGATCTACAGCTTCACCTGGCTACCTCGAAATTCCTATTTTCAGAACTTATAGATAGATAGGGTGGGAGGGCGTTTCGCCCCAGAGGTTTTTTTATCACCCCGTACTCCAGCGTTAACATTTTCTCCGGAGTCTCAATTTAGTTACGTCGCGATTTCTAATCAAGCAGAGTTAGTTCTATCGAAGCGGAACCTGTTTGCCTCAGCGTGGGAGGGCGCGCTCTTTAACCCATGCTGTCACAGAGACACAAACTGTTATCGTTTAATCGGGGATAATACGATGTTATTTTATGGCCGATGAAACAGAGGGGCATCTTATCTTCGTCATCATCATCCTCATTGACATCGTCATGATTATTGTTCACGTCACGTTCAAAACACCGTCGATTAACCGTTGTCGTAGTATTTGAAGTCGTCATCCCCACACATTGACGTACCTTAAATGCGTGATATCCCGAGCGGCACCGGACTCGATAATGAACTGGAGATACGACAGGTTATCCAACCCGACAACTTTATCCATATCCAACATCCCGTCAGCTGATATTTGTGCGTCAGTGTTTAGCCACATGTTTGGCTGGTTTAGCTGTTTCAACTGCCGGAAAACGGACATAGCCCGCTTGCTCTTGTCTTTTTCTGTGTCATCTGTTCAATTAGAAAACAATAGTGTGCCAATCAATGCTACTTTAGACTGCGTAAAATCTATACACAAGAGGTGTCTATGAAGCTGTTTAGATAAGGCTGATTTTTTTTCAACTTGTAATAAATACGCTTGTCTAATCAATAAATGATATTGGCGAATTGGACGAATTGATAGCAATTGTAGTATTAGTCTGGAAGTAAAACTACTAACAATAGTCGTGAAAATGTTCATCGAATTTGAAGTAATGAAATAACACAATTTTCTTTAGTACACACACAACTAGGAATTTTGGACTCACATTCAACGTTTCAACCGCCTCCATCAGGAACTGTTCTTCCTCTGCCGCCAGATGGTGTGACGAGCAGGCTGTCCCACACGTGAATCAATGTGTATCCACCTCGTTTCTTTTCATTGTTGGTGTTGTCTTTCTAACTCAGATGGCCTCCTTAATCCACCAACAACATACAGCTGAGAATGTACCAAGCATGTATTGTACTTCTAAAATCCACAAGCCAGAACACCGACTCAGACCCATTGTGGACTACACAGGGTACAAAGGGTACAATGTATCTAGATCGCTGGCGGATCTTCTAGGACCTATCGCAGGGAAGACCTTACACAACATCAAGCATTCGAAGTACTTAGCTAATGAAACGACATATGTTATGATTGATCAAGATGATATGTTGAAACGACAAGATGAATGACACAACACTGAAGCTACGGACAAATCTAAATGTGGATGATATTACGGAGGTGTCGGTGTTCATCGTCACAACAACATACTTCAGCTTCACGGGTACAATTTACAGAAGTTCGGCACCGCGATGGGAAGCCCAGTGTCACCGGTGATAGTCCATCTATTTATGATCACATAAATAGATTGGCTGAAACAACAAGCCATCGCGACAGCTCCAGTAACTTGTCAGCCCAGACTATGGAAGCGATACGTAGATGACGTAATGGAAATCGTAAGAAAGGGGTGTCAACAACAACTGACAGATCACCTTAACACATCTGACGCAACAGGCAACACCAAGTTCACGTACGAAGAAGAGAGTGAGGGGTCACTGCCGTTCCTAAACACATTGAACGGTCAAACTCGTAGTGTATCGAAAGAAGACCCACACCGACCAGTATCTGGACTTTAGTTGACACCATACGCTACATCAGAAAATGGGTGTCATCAAAACATTACTGGAATGGTGCAACAACATCGTAACTGAGACAGAGGACAGAAAGAAAGAGATGGAGCACATCACCAAGGCGGTGCGGGTACCCAAGACAAACCATAAGGAAGACGAGGGGTAAGACTAAGGATAAGAAGAACACAGAAAAGTCCACAGGTATGGTCACCTTTCGACACGTCCAAAGAGCGATTCTGACGACCACCCAACCTCAGAAAAATATTAGTACACTCAAAACACAAAGTGGAAGACAGCAAGAAGACAGACTATGTATACCAAATCCCTTGCAAGACCTGCAATACATCGTTCATTGGGGAAACGGGGAGAACATTTGGCACGTGGCTAGAAGAACATAAGAATGAAGTTGAATCTATAACAAAAGACGTTCGCCCGAGAGAAAAAAAGGAAAGTATCGACAAACATTGAAAACTGGCCATCGATAACAGACTTTGAGGGCAGAAACAACTGTGTACTAGACTGGGAGGGTGCCAGAGTGGTAGTTAGAGAGACAGACAGGTGTGCGCGATGGATTAAGGAGGCCACCTAGATTAAAAAGACAACACCAAAAATGAATAGAGACGGGGGGGTACAGACTGATTCACGTGTGGGACAATCTGCTCGCCACACAATCTGGCGAGCAGAGGAAGAACAGTTCCTGAAGATGGCAGCCGAAGGCGGTTGAAACGTCGATTGTGCGTGTCGAAAATGTATAGTTGTGTACTAAACAAATTGTGTTATTGTGTTATTACTAACAATGATATTCTCAGATTGTGCTACGTCTGAACGTTTATCCAGAATGTATATTCCCATTACTGTAGTTTAACTAAAATTATTAGATTTTATTAATTATACTTCTACAATTTTGTTTAAGGATTACATCGAACTCCGCACGTTTTATGGTTCCCATAAAAATACTTTTTAAGACGAAGGGTATCTTTCTGTTCCAAAGCTCCATTCTCTATTCGACTTCATTCATTTACTGTACTAAATATAACGTTTCAACGATATGGACACATTACATACACAACACCCAGACAATGAACATCCTATTTTGAGTGTGATGTGGAGGCACGCGGGACAAACCAGTGTGATAAACATTGTAGAGTTGGTTGTAGTCATGCTACCATATCGTGAACATTTCTCTTTAAGAGAGGTGGCACTTTGAATGTGCAAAAGGGACACCACAAAGGGTCGTTATTGAGGATTTGAATTCGTACTTATATAATAAACACACCTGCCAATTTTCTTCTTATTTCAGAGATATTTCCCTGCAGCCGTTCCTCTAGCTCAGCTTTAGAGTTTGATATATCAAGGACAGCCTGCAATACAACATTAACGCGCCATTTATTTGTGATAGCCTGCATGTCCGACAACAAACAAAGCTAGCAATGTTCAGAATAGCCAGAACATTTAACACTGTTGTTATGGGGTCCATGATAGCAAGTACACTCAGGATAGATATTCAGAACAGCCTGCAATTTCGTTTAGAGCCCATGTTATGCAGGACTGAATACACGATACACACTAGCGAGGCGCAATAGTCACAGTTTTCTTGACATCAACTTTAATGCCAGAAATGCTCACCTTTGTAAATAATTTCAATATAAATTTCAATTTAAAACCCAGTGAGGTGACTATATTTGGCAACATTCAGTGTATATTATAGCTTAAACACACGTTCCTACAAGACATTTTTACATAACATTATGTTTAGACCTGACAATGGCAAACGTTGATTTCTTAATGTGTTGCTAACCTGCCGCTATTTCTCATTGTATGTAGTTTGTAATTTGATTGTCATGGTGACTTTGATAACTACCTGTCTGTGCTGGATGTCCGCAGCGGAAAGAGTCTGCTGCCACGCCGTGCGTTCATCTCGAATGAAAGCTGCATCTCTCCCGTCGATTGGAGTAGTTTGGATCTAGACAAAACCTCGGTGATATCCACGAACAATAGACACTGATAGGTCAAACTACAAAATGCACGTAATTAGCCTTGCAAGAATGGCATTAATTACGAAATGGTGTATTTAATAATAATAATAATAATAATAATAATGACATTCTGAAGCGCTTAAATACTCGGGAACCCGCGCTCAAAGGTGCAACGTGTTAGATTCGTCATGAAAACGATAAAGTGGAACGAGTAATCATTATTAAAAGCCAGGTAACGCCGACGATTTGAGTAAAAAAGTCTTCAATTCGTTAGGGGAATATGGCTGTATTTTCAGATGACGTTAATGTGTTGTGGAGTTCGTGCCTTTTGACGTGAGGTCGATTATTTGAGTTGCCTGTCCATATTGGAAAGACCAGGAGATTAGTCAAATATGGCTGGTGCTGCTCAGAGAAAGCTCGGAAAGAAAAAGTGGAAACTATAAGTTTCATTCGTCATGAAATACGAAACCAGAGGGTCTGTTTAAATAGGGGCAGTGGTGGTGATTGTCATGTTTAGTCGTGTTTAGAACGAACTGCCAGAGTCGAGCACATGGCTTGAACGGACACCATCTTTATTCATTACCGCAAAATACACCGATTACACTGACCAGATCCAACGCGTTACTACGTGATTTTGTCCGCCAGACGGCAGCACCTCACGGCAAGGTTATGCTGTGATAATAAGTACAGTGAACATTACAGTAACAAACGAGACGCTTTGAGTACGACACGTGCACCACAATTTTGCACGTGTATGCTGGATGTTAGCTACGTTTATTTCAGCAGCCTTCTTTAGCATTGAGTTGCAATACTTAAGACGGCTAATAAACAGTGCAGTTGGTATTGTTTTAGCAGTAGACAACGATATATGTCATATGTATCAGCACACGTAAACATACTAGTGTTTCACCAAGATATATCCCGTGTATTACCCTGAGCCCAGTATGTGCAAAGTGCAAAATACACATGCTTTTATGCTAAGCAACTCACGAAACCAAATAAATATGTACTTTCAATATACCAAACAAATGTTACCTGATGGACCAGCAATGCACCCTGTTTAGCAGCAGGGTCGTTCACAAGATGGCGGCTATCTTGAAGCAAGTCAACCGTCATTGTGATGAACTCAGACAGATCCGTTGCTGTTATTTTCATGGTTGACGTATGCGTGATACGATTTCTGAATTCTCGCTCCTAAGATAGTAGAAATGAAATGCACGAATGCAATAGACACCGTACGAGTTAGGCGACACTCACAAACCGATAAAACAACACGTTCCTATTCGGGATCGCGTCGGCCCTATGTTAGATAATATGGTTTCATTCGAAAGCGGCACAGTATTTTTGGATTTCGCGTTACATAGCTAGTAAGATGAATCGATGACTGGGAAGTAAACACTACATATTTAGTATTTTTGGTGACAAAATATGTTTGTGAAACCCGTTGTTATGGTGTGCTTTTGCATCGCAGATGGCGTCTTTTTGTGCCATTTGATTTAGTGTTGTTTCTCTCAAAACAACGTATCAAGCGATCTGTTTATAATACCAATAACTGATAATGTCCACGCTTGTAAATCCTCACATTAGTGTATTCCGAGCATTTTGCAATCGGCTTACTACTGAATACGACGCTAGAGAATAGTGCTCAAAGGCTTATAGTTGTGTTGTATGTCAACAAATCCAGCGGCTCTACTTCGGGCAAACACAACTTCTTATAGGTGGACGATATTACACCGCGAGCCCAGAAACGAATTTCGTTGTCTGGCAGATGGCGCCACCGAACACGCCGCAAAAAGCTTAGTAGCTACACAATTCACGTTCAGTGTAGGTGTGAACATTCTGTACACTAATTCGTTTATACACGACTACATATCGCTGACGTCGGAAATGGGTAGCTTAGGGGGAGGGCGCTGAGACCCCAATATTTTAAGGGAAAGGGGGTGCTAGATATACGTTTAGCCCCAACATTTTGTGGGCCTCAAGGGAGGGTGCTGTTGAAGATTTTTTACTTTATTTCCCACTTCAAGGGGTGGTGTCGGCGGCAATCCACCATCCCACAGCATGTAGCAACGCATTTTTATGACGTCGGGGTGTGGTCTCTTCACTCCATGGGGTCAAACATTGTTGGCGTCGTTGCATAAATAATAGTTCTCTTGGGCCGTAAACGCGTGTATCGTGACGCGTTGACATAAAACAACGAGAGCGCGTTTATATCAACCCCTTGATCTATTAAAAGACCAGGGCTTCGTCATCTTAACGCGTTGACATAAAACAACGAGAGCGCGTTTATATCAACCCCTTGATCTATTAAAAGACCAGGGCTTCGTCATCTTAACGCGTTGACATAAAACAACGAGAGCGCGTTTATACCAACCCCTCGATCTATCGAACAATCAGAGCTTCGTCATCTTAACGCGTTGACACAAAACAACGAGAGCGCGTTTATACCAACTCCTCGATCTATCGAACAACCAGAGCTTCGTCATCTTAACGCGTTGATATCATTATTTTAGCGTGGCTATAGTGACGAATTTAATTAGACTAAATGACGCGTTGATATATCCACAACTGAGAGCGCGTTTATATTAACGTATTGGCACCGCGTCACCCGTTACTTTAAAGTATATATATGTATATATATATATATGCATACATACACACACACATATATATATATATATTGTGGGCGTGGCTGACGAATCTGATTTACACTAGCCACATTAATAAGCCGTTATAATGCAGCGCATGACACGGTATCAGAGCGTGCGTTGGCCCGCAGTAAGACTACTGGCTTTGTTGGTATATAACCCAGGCACAGGCCCCAGCTGTTCTAACGTCATTTTCTGTAGTAGTTCGATTACGCCTGAGATGGACTCATGGTACGAGCGTAAACATCATAAAATGGATACTGTAAACATATTGTTTGAGAAATCAATAAAATGTTCCTTGTTTCATTGTTTCATATGTATTAATGTATCCATGCAAGTGTAGATACCATACGTGATCACGGGCATGTAGACGCACAGGTGCTATATAAGGAATTATGATGAACCTATATAGACTTACCGTTTTAGTTTTAGTTTTATTCAACAGGGGGATGAAGAAACTACAGTTGATCAGTAGATTCAATATTCCAGATGCATCGTTGTCACAGGGACTGACACTAGACCGGTTCTGGCCTCTGTTCATGAAAGCTTTGGCTACTTGCCATGGTTCAACAGGCCACAGACTAATGTCATCGTTGTCACTGCGACTGACACTAGACCGGTTCTGGCCTCTGTTCATGAAAGCTTTGGCTACTTGCCATGGTTCGACAGGCCACAGACTAATGTCATCGTTGTCACAGGGACTGACACTAGACCGGTTCTGGCCTCTGTTCATGAAAGCTTTGGCTACTTGCCATGGTTCGACAGGCCACAGACTAATGTCATCGTTGTCACTGGGACTGACACTAGACCGGTTCTGGCCTCTGTTCATGAAAGCTTTGGCTACTTGCCATGGTTCAACAGGCCAATGACTAATGTCATCGTTGTCACTGGGACTGACACTAGACCTGTTCTGGCCTGTGTTCATTAAAGCTTTGGCTACTTGCCATGGTTCAACAGGCCACTGACTAATGTCATCGTTGTCACTGGGACTGACACTAGACCGGTTCTGGCCTCTGTTCATGAAAGCTTTGGCTACTTGCCATGGTTCAACAGGCCACTGACTAATGTCATCGTTGTCACTGGGACTGACACTAGACCTGTTCTGGCCTGTGTTCATTAAAGCTTTGGCTACTTGCCATGGTTCAACAGGCCACTGACTAATGTCATCGTTGTCACTGGGACTGACACTAGACCGGTTCTGGCCTCTGTTCATGAAAGCTTTGGCTACTTGCCATGGTTCGACAGGCCACTGACTAATGTCATCGTTGTCACTGGGACTGACACTAGACCGGTTCTAGCATCTGTTCATGAAAGCTTTGGCTACTTGCCATTGTTCGACAGGCCACAGACTAATGTCATCGTTGTCACTGGGACTGACACTAGACCGGTTCTAGCATCTGTTCATGAAAGCTTTGGCTACTTGCCATTGTTCGACAGGCCACTGACTAATGTCATCGTTGTCACTGGGACTGGCACTAGACCGGTTCTAGCATCTGTTCATGAAAGCTTTGGCTACTTGCCATTGTTCGACAGGCCACTGACTAATGTCATCGTTGTCACTGGGACTGACACTAGACCGGTTCTAGCATCTGTTCATGAAAGCTTTGGCTACTTGCCATGGTTCGACAGGCCACTGACTAATGTCATCGTTGTCACTGGGACTGACACTAGACCGGTTCTAGCATCTGTTCATGAAAGCTTTGGCTACTTGCCACGGTTCAACAGGCCACAGACTAATGTCATTGTTGTCACTGGGACTGACACTAGACCGGTTCTAGCATCTGTTCATGAAAGCTTTGGCTACTTGCCATTGTTCAACAGGCCACAGACTAATGTCATTGTTGTCACTGGGACTGGCACTAGACCGGTTCAGGCCTCTGTTCATGAAAGCTTTGGCTACTTGCCATTGTTCGACAGGCCACAGACTAATATCATCGTTGTCACTGGGACTGACACTAGACCGGTTCTAGCATCTGTTCATGAAAGCTTTGGCTACTTGCCATTGTTCGACAGGCCACAGACTAATGTCATCGTTGTCACTGGGACTGGCACTAGACCGGTTCTGGCCTGTGTTCATGAAAGCTTTGGCTACTTGCCACGGTTCAACAGGCCACTGACTAATGTCATCGTTGTCACTGGGACTGACACTAGACCGGTTCTGGCCTGTGTTCATGCTGTAGCTTTGGCTACTTGCCATGGTTCGACAGGCCACTGACTAGTGTCACTGTTGTCAAGCGTTAGACGGGTTCTGCGTGTGGCTCTCTCTCTCTGCGGCAATGCCGCCCAGCCATTGCGAGCAGACGTTGTCGGGGCAGTTCATCGAATAGGCGTTAGTGTTTCTGTCGTAAGTGATGTTTCCAATGGAAAAGAGAACACTGCGCCGGGTAACCCCACAGGTGAGCTTTAGCAGGTGGTGCAAGTCGTTCATCTGGTCATGGCAGAATGACCGCAAAGCTTCTATGGTGATGTAAAGAGCACGCGTGGCCTTGATTTGTGGCGTCCAATGCCTTATCTTGATGCATCTTTTACCGTTCTCGAAGTCGCCCTTTCCACCCTTCGTTTGAAGGTTGTTCTTGGTACTTTGAAGTAATTATTATTGTATCTGATTAGACAACTAATATACTAAATAATAACTAATAATGAACAATCCATTAGCTATAAAAGAAACTAGATTTACTAAATAGTGCAAATTTCATCAAACGTGGTGGACTGCGATTATAAAACTGATGTATCGGGGGGGGGGGGGTATTTCCCGTCCCCACCACCCGTATCCACTTCTGATGTCCGTTTTGCGTATTTGTTAAATACTCACTACTCCATGTAATGTAAAAGCGTGGGGTTAAGTGAACACAAATATGCCCACTTCGCCCCGCCTGGCCACTATGTCCCATCCACTTTGTCCCACATTCGCTGTCGTAACAAATGTGAGCCATTCCCATACGCTATTCCGCGAACATTGTCATAACTTAGTTTTACGTATACATATAGCGGATCACACGCTTGCAGGCATTTCCAATATTTCTGACATATACGACTATGAAAAGCGTTCCAAAAAACGAAACAAATCATAAAAATACACTAAAAGCTACTTACCGCCAGAACATAAAAATGGCGACTAATTTGCCACGCGAAGGTGGTGCACCCAAGCATTAGTGATATCAACTAATGTTTTTATCACATCAACGTTAGATGTTGCAAGTGGTCTGAGCTTAAAATGTTATTGTCCACTTTGCCGCAGTAGCCGCTTTCCCCCGATCTCCCCTATGACGATTTATTATACGGTCACACAAGCTACCGCATATACACACATAACATTATTGTACGTTTATTTGGACAGACGGGTTTTACAGCGGTATATCGTGGTATTAGGAGCGGGTTAAACCATTGTTTTCGACACTAAGAAATTAGTTAAATCCATTTTCTTCTCAATAAATGTCGAAGACATTGTCGATGTGTATAGTTTGTCTGCTGTTTTTGTATTTAATAACATGCCTTTAAATCCTGTGGAACTCAATTTGTATGTCAATATATACACCAAAACTAGCTTATGCTGAAAATTTGAGCTTCATTTACCGATTTTTCCCAATTTTGGCGGAGATATAAAATTTTGGAACTTTTTGTTAGATTTGTTGCGACGGGCTCAAATACTACGATCACTACGGCGATATCATTAGCCGTGTTACTAGGTTAACAGAATAAAAAACATACGGACAACTTTTCTGAAAAGATCTGAATGAACGCATCAGGTATCACTAGTTTGTATTCAAGGTCAAAGGCAGATCATTTACTGAAAAGAAGCAACGGTGCCGAGTCTGGACGTCGCGTGCAATAACATCCGCTGATATTTTAGGCAGTTTCCTAACAAATAAAAACAGACAAGTTGAAAACGCCTCAGTAGCTGCAACAAAGACAGTTCTACTCTGATTACGTCTATCTAAAAAACTGTTGCTTGTTTCTGATTTGAGTATATCACTAAATTAATTGTAATTGACCTTGAATGTATGCATGCATGCAGTCATACATACATATATGCATGTATGCGTACATAACTACTGCATCTATATCTATATTATAAAACAGTTCGTTACTGTTTGTGCACCCAGATCTCCATTAGTTTTGCATGTATTGGGCTGAAATTTTGCATGTGATCTACCGAGCCCATTGAGATGGTTCGTTGATTGAAAACGTTTTGAAATTCGTACGACGGGTGGAGAATTTGGGGGCTCAATATTTCAAAAGGCTGCACGCGAAGTTCCAGCCGCGGAATGTAATGTTTTTGTATATCATGGTAAATATAATTGTTGCATTTAAAAATATATCCCTGGATGTACACAGCAATTTTAAAGCCAGGGCATCGCTGCTGAGTGGCTATGAAGCCCCAATTATATGATGGTACAAAAAACAGTGAACGAGAGGGCTAACGCGTCCGGGGCAACCGACGCGCCGTCTACCTTGGCAGCGGCGCGAAGACAACGAAGTCCAAGGGGATCGTCCGGCCGGCCGTGATCCGAATGTGAAGTCCGGCTTGGCTGTTTGAATGTTGGCTCAATAATCGGTAAAGTTGTTGAGGTGGTGGAGATGATGGGGAGAAGGCGTTTGGAGGTGATGTGCATGCAGGAAACGAAATGGAAGAGGGATAGAGCTAGAATGCTATTGGATGCACGCAGGAGGAGATGGAAAAAGTAATGGATTTGGCTCCATTGTATCAGAAGAGATCAGTAAGATGGTTGTTCAAGTGGAGAGATGGAAGGGACACATAGTGATGGCATGGCTGATGATTAATATTAATTAGGAAACAGCTGGTGTGTGTTATGTCTGTATACGGGCCACAGACGGGAAGGATGGAGGCAGAGAAAGAATAGTTCATGGATGCTTTGGAGAGGGTGATGAGACTGGTGAAGTTGGAGGTGATGTTGTGCATTGCGGGAGACTTCAATGCACACGTTGGAGTAGCGGAACCAGGTGAAGAGGAGAGTGTTGGCAGACATGGTTGGGGAATGAAAAATAGAGAGAGTTGAGCACTGGTGGAACTGGTGGCTAGAAGTGGCTTAGCAGTGGCTAACTCTTTCTTCCAGAAGCTAGAGAGAGAGCCATATGATTACATACAGAAGCGGACAACACAAGACGGAACTGGATCTGTTGATAGTCCAGAGGCAGCAGCTAGGGAAGATTAGGGACTGCAAGGCTGTTGCCGGAGAGCATGCCACGAGACAGCACAAGTCCCTGGTGTTCGTTGTGCGTATGCAGAGGAAGAAACAAACTAAGAACTAAGAGTAGAATGCAACTTATCTCCACAGTGGGGCAACCGGCTAGACATCCAGTCGTCGCACGGAGTGCTCAACTGGATTAAAGCCACCCTGGTCCAGAGGGTGTTAACACTGGTGCGTGACAGTGTTGTTGTTCTTCTCATCGTCCCCTGTCTCCAGGGGTGAGCCTGGCTTGGATAGGTCGACATTTTCTTTTCTTTCTCTTCCTCCTCAATGCGCTTGCACTACTTTCTCTACCACCCTTCTCCATTCTTCTCGGTCTTTTGCTCTTTTCCTCCATTCCCCTTTCCATCCCTCCACGTCTCTTTTCACGCAATCCTCCCACCTCAGTCTCGGTCTCGGTCTCAGTCTCGGTCTTGGGACCTAAAACATGAGCGCTAGCGAATGTGTAGGGGAAGTCCTATGGCGACGGAGTTAAGTTTTAACAAGCAACTTGTTTGGACTTACAATCAGTACAGATAAACCTATAACATTATACCGACCTCCACCTGGACTTCAGTTCATCCTGACACTGAAATCTATGGCACCTCACTAAAGTCAGTCTTGAACTTCACATACTTGGGCGGCACGATTTCGTCTGACAACACCGTCGATGTGGAAATTAACAACCGTATGCATGCTGCCTCAGGAGCCGTTGGAGGACTCTGGATGCACGTATGGTCACATCATGGCATTACATTCTCCACAAAGTGTAAGGTGCACAAGGCAATTGTACTTCCAACACTACGGTGCTCATCTGTGATTTACACTCCACCGTCGCCACATCAGTAATTGTTCCCAAGTGCATTTTCAGCGTCTGCAACAAATCCTTCGGATGTCATGGAAAGACCACATTCCAAATGTAGAAGTGTTGAGACGGGCAGACATGTTAAATATAGATGTAATTTTGACTGCATTTGAACTCCGCTCGACTGGACATGTTACCTGAATGAGCAGCGACTCCTCCCAAAGGATGTAGTTATCCAGCGGGAAACGACTTCGTGGTGGACAACGCTTGAGGTACAAAGATGTGGTTAAGACACCTAAAACCACACATATCCCTGTAGACATATGGGAATCAATTGCACAGGACCGGTAACAGTGGAGGCGGGCCATACACCAGGGACAGATACACATAGAAGAAAACTTAAGAACAAATATCTACACGTTCGCGATCGTCGGCATGGCCTTCTGGGTGCTTCTAATAAATGTACAGAAATTATTGGCATACTAAATAGGCTAAAAGAAGTATTACCTTTAGAAATAAAAAACTGTTATATCAATCGTTAATATTATCACATATAAACTATTGTATTATGGCATGGGGATACAAAGGAAACAGATTGATGAAAATTCAGAAAAAAAGCTGTTCGTATAATAACGTCAAGTGGATACAATTCTCATACAGAGCCACTTTTTAAACAACTTAATAAAATTTTTATTCAAATAGAAGATCAATTAAAATTACAAGTATTACAATTTTTCTTTAAATACTCTCACCAAAATCTACCTGTTTACTTATTAAACTGACAGATTACATCAAACGTTAATATACACATTATTATGTATGCAGATCTATTTTATTTGTGTAAATGTATATACATTATATGTTTATTGTATGAATATTTGTTATATTTTGGGGTCAAAATAAACTTCTTGTTCTTGTTCTTGTTCTTGTATTGTTCTTGTTCTTGTTCCGTCTTCCTGTCTTCTGTGACGACTGCTGCAGTAGCTTTATTGCACAGACAGGACTGACATCTCATCGAAAAGCAAACCACAAAGACTCCACCCTACACTGATGTCGTCATGGAACACGATGGACAGCAGAGAGAGAGAGAGAGAGAGAGAGAGAGAGAGAGAGAGAGAGAGAAAACTATTTTTTTTTTACAATGTTTTCGAATTGTATTCCTTGACATAACATAACGCAAACGTGTTGTACAGTGAAGCTATTCTATGACGTAACTGCTCCCTATCATACCGTACGATGTCACAGGACACCAATCGTAACTGACAAGTGCTGACAAGTGCTGGATTTGAGACTGTGGGGGCTCCAGGACAGTGTTTAGCCGGGCGTTGTGTCGTGATAGTTATCACTCTTTCCTATCTTCTACCATAGGGACTCCACAGCAAAATACGACTTTTGCCCATTTTGAACACCAGTTTGCACAATATCGAAGCATTCAAATTACGTCGAAAAAAATCATTTGAAACCCAAGGAAATTACCAAAAAGCGTATTGTGGAGCATCATAAAAGTTACATATAGTGGAGCCCTTGGACATGTGCACCCTCTCTCATGCACTGCATTCGGCGCTGGAATGACACGAGAATTTACAAGACAACCGTTTGAAGTCTATACATGCAGTATATCAAGTTTAATACATACGAATATGTGCAATACAATACAACATTAACAGTCACATGTTAGGTGTTATTAAACATCAGGTATAATTATGATATCGCACTGTCTGGCGATATCTTTTATACAAAACGGCTGAATTCCTCCCACCGTCCAGACGTAGAACGTACACGTCGTAAGCATGTTTTTCTCACGCATATTCTCAGAGTGTCAAAGAGAAAACGTCGATATTACACAATACAAATAATTCATGAAGGGAATTATTCTAAACGGTAATTACATCGTACCAAGTTCTACAACATAACAAAATATTAATTTAGAATGTAGTTTTTTTAATTAGATTCATATTACTAATTATAGAATGTTCGAATGTTTTCTTAACGTAACTATGTTAATCTGCTTCGCAATATTTCTGTTGCCACCTTAGATGTTTTAAGCTGAAATCCTGTCCCTACTTAATGAACATATCCACCATGATATTACTTAAATGGGACCTGCAGTGTTAGTTCACCTTGTTCCAGTTTGTCGGCGGATGGCCGAGCTTAGATCATCCAGGGATGGCCGCTTAAATAATTCAACGCTTGTCAATAACTGCTTCACAAGTTAACACTGCTAATAAGTATAGTAGAGCAATATTGCAAAAGTATAATATTTCTGAATATATCCAGAAACAATCCAAACAACAAACAAAGCAATCACATAAAATTAACGTTAAAAAAGAGGGCACACCCTATCTGGCGATAACCTTTTCTACGACAAAATTAGATTCATCCACACCTAACCAAACTAATGCGAACAGGTAATATACGTGAAAGGCAATACGTATCAACACCAATTGTTAACTATATTCGTATTGTTCCCGTTGTGTGACTTATCAACTCGTGCTAGTCACACGCCATTCCCCGAATGTCAAAGCATAAAGGTATCGGCAACGCAAGCCGTCTCATCATCGTCGAGCTCGTCATGGTTATAGGTCCGATCGCCTTGGCCTGACGCCCCGGTACAGTCCCGTCAGTTCGCGGTGGAGCTGTCGCGGTCGACGAAGGCTCGTCCCTGAACCGATGGTCGCTACGTCGACACAATCATCCGCCGCCAGTCGTGCATCCGAGACCCGTTCCCCCGATACGCGATGCAGCAGGTACAGTCGTTGATGGCTGATCCACCCGTCAGTTACTAGCGTCTTTCGTCCTTGATTTCACCGGTTGCTAGGGTCGTATCTCTATGTATGTCATCTATTGGTGCTATCGCCTGTCCTGTTTTGTTGCCGGTTGTTAGTGTCGTCAGTCCTCGCCTGTCACCGACTGTGTGTTTGTCGCCGTTCTCGTCGCCCTTGTCTCCGGGAAAAAGTCGCCGGTTGATGTCTCATAATTTCTCTATTCTTAAATGTCGTTTCGTCACGTTCCAGGACCTGCACACTCTTTGTATTCCCCACATGTAGACGATTTTTATACAACATGTCGCAATTAAATGAGTGATATTTGTACTTATTTCACAGTCAGTTTGCCTTTTTCCCGTGACGATTCGGCTGCTTTCAGCAGTCTTCTTCAGACAGCTACCGCAAGATTGCGACACGGTAGTCCCGCGCAGACGTTGTGCCCCACCGTCGCGCCCTGGGTGGCTCTTTTATGGATCGTCATAGATGCGTAAGAGTCGGTATCGGCCTTCATCTCGATTTATGGTGTCATTGGATTTTTAATCCAGATCGAATCTTTGTTGCCTCTTATCCTCCAATCCGATTCCCTGTCCATAAATTTGGCCCCTCCCAATCTACGCAAAATAACAGCGACGTAATCCAGTAACAGGGTCTATAGTCTACTAACAACTGAAGTGAACTGTTCTTGCTTTGCTCTGATTTAACAGCGCAATAAAACACACATTACTTAGTAAATCAAACAGTGTGTAGACTTCCAGCTGCTCGTATTCCTGGACTCGCAGGTCGCGCATGTAGATGTTCAGCTCTAAAAAGGTTTGACTGAAACACGTTCAGAGGAAGAGTTGAATTGCGAATTCGATACGATCACTATTAAAACGAATGTGTGAATTTACTACCAATGTGTATGTTTATGTGCATGTAAGTAGCCGTGTATGCGTGCAAATCTTGTTGTTGGGGAGACTGTTGTTTGATTATATGATAAGCGTGTTTAGTAATGACTGTGTGTGTGCATGTGGAAACATTATTGTAATCATTACAAAGATACGCACAACGGAATATACGCAATATGTCATTAAAATTCAACCAATTATTATATCATGTAATTTGAAGGAAACATTTGTATTTGAACGTATTTGTAATGATGGCTGAATTGGCACACTTTTATAACATACCTAAATACAGTTCCATTCAATCGAGTCTTGTGAAGTAAAGGAACCAGCGATTTGAGTGAAGTAGGTTAGTTGCCGAAGTGAGACATTCATGAAAGAATACCAGGGTGTGTACGATGGACCAACGCAACCTAAAAAATAAGGTCCCGTGAGGTTGTTTTATCCACTTCAGGAGTGAATTGTCATTGTGTAACATGAAATAATCTTCCATGGCAGATTTCTCGGCACCGGTTGCTATGTTGAGAAAGTAACACAATTTAGAGTAGAATGCAAGCAACAATGGACTATTTACTCTGATCAAGCACCTATTAAAATGAAATCCTCGCAAATCCGCTATAGGTGCAGGCATACGTTCTTGTGTTCTCCAAGCCGATTCTATAAAATTGTCGAGTAGTTGCGTTATTTCGTGCGAACTAAGCACCCCGGCGAGAAGTAACTTGCTGGTGCGTCTTTTGTTTTTCAAGTCGTTCACGTATGCGTTTAGTGTCCAGGTCGTCTTTGTATTGTAGTATGCAGTTGAACATTCCTCCATGTGTGAAATGCTCCTCGCACACGTAATCATGCTGTTAACAAAATCACCGTAGGTTAACAACGATGCACTTGCACGTTTAAGTCGCTCAAGCGGTTGGTGTATGACCTGCGACTCATACAATTTGAGGTCACTTTCCGCTAATGCTCGCTAGAAACCGTTGCTATGATTGATATATTTGTTTTTATTTCCAGTTATGTGACCACCGGTGATATTGATGCACAACAGTTTATCCACGTGTTTGATGTATTTCGTTATATGTCCTTTTAGACGGGTGTACGTCTCGTTTTGTTTCCGGTGTGTGTTTGAGCAATTATTTTGATAAGTAAAGCGCGTCGTAACTGCCGTTCTATGTAACCTTGTTGTTTACCAATGGGACGGCGTTGTGGTAGGCGTCATGCACTCTGTCTAGGTTCTGTAATACTCTCTTCAAAAAGGTGAGTTGTACTTTAAGTAGGCCTGTTCGCCATTGTTCTTGTTCAATCGTGTCTCCTGAATCAATTAGTGTTTTAAGGATCAGAAGCGAGTCAGGCTTAATACAGTCATACAAATTCATTCATTTCCAACCGGTGATAAAGTCACTCTCTAAAACCTTATTTTGAAATGCTAACTTCTCAATATGTTGCATTTTTTATGGTATTCCTTATCACGTCTGTATTTGATCATAGACAGAGCCTCGCGAAATGTCTTAAAATCTGCCAATATCTCATGCCTTTTTGGTGGTAAATCACGGAGAACTCGTTCAACCTCCTGTATGTTGGCTTCCCGTCTGTCTTGCTGTATGTACTCCCTGGTGTCGAGTGATTCGTTCCGGTGCTTCCCCACTCTCGTAAGGAATTCTTCAGACACATCGAATCGGTTATTACTGTTCTCATTGGCGGTCCCATAACTCGTGGTCGCTTTGTACAGCACGATGTCGCACGCTTTCGGGCATGCGCACATCGCAGACAAGTTTTTGTAGAATGATTCTGAAATGACAACGGCCCCTTAAATTTCGATATATAAGACATTATTTATAATTAATGTATGGCCATGTACCATATTGTATGCTGACATTAAAATACAAGCATTCATGCTAACATTTGAAACAACTCAAGTTGTGTGTGTGTGTGTATGTGTGTGTGTGTGTGTGTGTGTGTGTGTGTGTGTGTGTGTGTGTGTGTGTGTGTGTGTGTGTGTGTGTGTGTGTGTGTGTGTGTGTGTGTGTGTACGTGCGTGCTTGCGTGTATGTTCCGAAATATATACATGCATCGCATGAGAGCGTTGCGTTCGGCCGTACACGTGCCGTGAATGGATATTTTCTGAGACTCAGAGTCATGATATTTCTTTACTAATTAGAACGCTTGTTCACCTGCCATCTGAGTATTTGCTCTATTACAAAATCGACCACAAAAGGTCAAGTGTAATCAGTAGTGCAGCAGATAGATACTTGTAATGGTTATTACACCTTCCAGCACCTTCGAAATTTCCATTTTATATATAAACGAGCACGTATGAAAATATCGAATATATCTGTTGTTTTTTAATGTCGTACAATTTATTGTCATTAGTATGAATGCATAGCTAACTGTCGTGTGTAGATGTATTGTATACATATTAACGACAGCTCGGAAATGTATTCAATCTGATTTTGTCTGCCAGAATACAAACATTCTTAAATAAAATGATATGCAGCATCGTGAGATTATTCGTTGTGAAAACAACTTTATTTAAGAAACTAAATAACATATTGCACACAAACAATGTGAACATCATGGGCGATTAGTGATACAACAGTAATCTTGTTGATTAATAATAAATAACAGTTAAATAACAATGAGTGTTGCCAATTTGTATCGAACGGCGGCATATAGTAATCTCTGCAGCCACAAGTTGAGATAACGAAGTCAGTGATGCATTCCCTGTAGCAGGCCGCCTACGAGTAATGATCGAAGTATCGCAGCTTTCGACGTTTCTCACAATCTCCGTGTGGAGGCGGCAGGTTGATCTCCTAGAATGTTGAAATTCAACAGAAGATTCCCCATGACTTCGAAAACCAATTAAATCCAGCAATGTATGGGCATGATTGAATTTTTTTGCATGTTTATTTTGTTCAACCTTTCTAAGCAATTTCTCTGTAGCGTTTCAACACAAATGTTCGGCAGAAATTGTCTCCATAGAAACCACAACAAAAGGAACTTACTTTCGAGACGCTTACAGCAACAAAAGTGTGCATTCCTGCTGGGACGTTATCGCCAAAGTCCTGCACCAGTGGTACACCATCTTGGTGGTGCAGTAGAACCTTCAACCCGACCGCATTGTGTGGTCCTTTCGTGTACTCGTACTGTTCGACGTTCACCACCAGTTGCAGTCCGTGTTCGACTCCTACAAAACAGAGCTTGATTAAAAAATGTAACAGTTCATGACACATAATTGAACTGAGTAGAAAGCTTTAATATGATGGCCGAGAAAGGCCATCGCGTTTTTTTGTGGAAATCTGCACCGCCATGGTGCGATGACGCGTTGCGCGATGCGATGAGCGTTGCGCGATGCGATGGGCGATGCGATGGACGACGCGCGATGGGATGGGCGATGCGATGCGCGATGCGATGCGCGATGCGATACGATACGCGATGCATGAGAGATGCGATGCGTGATGCGATGCGCGATGCGCGATGCGCGATGCGCGATGCGCGATGCGATGTGCGATGCGATGCGCGATGCACGATGCCATGCGCGATGTGATACATGATGCGTGATGCGATGCGCGATGCGATGCGCGATGCGATGGTATAAATTAAAAAAATGTCGTAATGAGCATGCGTACGCCGAAAACGAGACTTAGGCAGCCATTTGTATCGTATTAAACGCATTCCTTTTTATGTTCAGTGCATGTGATGATGGCTGATGTTTGTTTCGCACAAAGAATTTGTTGTTCGTACTTCTAAATGTTATGACGAAAGTCTGGGGCAAAAATATCTCATAACATGACACCTATGTACCTCTTCAACCGCTCAAATTGTATTTGTTAAATTGTTTCCGTCTAAAACTTTAACTTATTGCAAATGCCGTTCCTTTGTGTCCAAATTTATAATGTTTCAATATTATAAATAGCTACAATATTTGAAGTCGGTTTAATACGAAACATGTACATTTAAATCATCGAACAAACTTAATTTAGTCGTCACTTGCGTCACGTGTTTTTCTTCCTGTCTACCGTGTAATTGTTTCTTTTTCGTTAAATGAATCGAATTGCTGAGGCACTGTTTACCAAAACGTAGATACGCTATAGTGTAACTGCCTGTCAATCGCAGCGGTATAAGATGCCGCCCAATATAGCACGCGGCCCGAAGGGGTAATAATTAAGATTGTATGTTCATAGTTGTGTGTAGGCAACTGCTTTGATGTGGTCATATGTGGATATGATTATTGTTTTGAAATAGGTGCCACAAGTGAAGCCAGACATATTCATTACAACAGCATACAGTGAATTTATATCAAACAGTGTGTGTGTGTGTGTGTGTGTGTGTGGTGTGTGTGTGTGTGTGTGTGTGTGTGTGTGTGTGTGTGTGCGTGCGTGCGTGCGCGTGTGATTATAAACCTATAATTATAGCATGCATGTGTGTCAATTTTGTTGTTGTAAATACCGTTGTAACATCATTGCCAGGTCAAATAAAGCAAACTGCTGCAAACTTGTCGCGTATTTTTTCATGAGCGTGCTTTTCACAAAAGGTGTATATGTTCATTTCAGTTCACAGTTTAGTAAGACATTGTTTCGTGGCAGGATACACTAATGTTGAAATATGTGCGATATTCAGCCACAGTGGAATATCCATTAGGTGTGTTCTTTATAAATATAATATGGTAATAATACAATAATCTTAGTAAAAAGCATAATATGTTCATACATGACATCCTCGCGCACCAGGGGGCGCTGCTGATTACACCAGTCTCAGTAGGCAGATCGCCTTGCGAAACTTGGAATATAAGCTAAGCCAATAATATCGCTGGCCGTCAAATTCCGGTCATCTTCATTTCAGCCACATGAGTTTGCTAATGTTATGTGTAATGTTGGGGAAGTTGAAGTAATTATTTGAATACACAATACCGCTCAGCCCGTCGTGAGAATGTTGTGATTCCGTGAAGTCACTGGCTTCGTCTTACAATTGCGGTGCGGGTGGGGCGGGTGTCTGCACTGTTCTCACGGGTGGTACAGTTGCGGCGAAGCTAATTACAAGTTTGAATCAGCTGACCTCCAAACATAGCGTAGGATATCTGCCAGGGGTAGTATACGTTGTCATCGACCTGGCTTACGAGGATGTTAGAGGATGCTCTTTCAAATTATAGTTGTCGCTTACGCCCCTAATACTCAATTGTTTAGATAACTGCTGCACTTCCTTTCGTTCTTTGTAAAGAGAATGACGGTATGTTGTTGAATGAATGCGTCCTGAATGCTGAAAACGTATTGATTAGCTAACCACGCACATTGAACGCATTAATGTTTATAAACTCAATAAATTAATACGTACACACACGCACACGCACACGCACACGCACACGCACACGCACACCAAGGTAGAGCGGTAGGGCGGTAAGAAGGGAGGGAGGGAAGGAGGGAGGGAGGAAGGAAGGGAGATAGGGAGAGAGGGAGAGAGGGAGAGAGGGAGAGAGGGAGAGAGGGAGAGAGGGAGTGAGGGAGAGACGGAGAGACGGAGAGACGGAGAGAGAGAGAGAGGGGGAGAGGGAGAGAGGGAGAGAGGGAGAGAGTGAGAGAGGGAGAGAGGGAGAGAGGGAGAGAGGGAGAGAGGGAGAGAGGGAGAGAGGGAGAGAGGGAGAGAGGGAGAGAGGGAGAGAGGGAGAGAGGGAGAGAGGGAGAGAGTAAACCACTTAATGTGCAAATTTAAAACACCTTCTGCAAATATTTGGCTTAAGACGTAGACAAGTAATTGACTACGTTAGGGTACTTTCAAATGTAAATAAGTACTAATTTATATGTTGCATATGCTCACGGCTATTGGAAATAATAAAAAATGATATTTATGTAACACAAGATGTAAAAGGAAAGTTCGTAAATGAAGTAGATTTTAAATATATTTGAATATGTGATAAATATGAGTAGCGATTCAGTATTGAATAAATTCGTTATGATCTTCTATATTCCCGTACACCTTTGAAACAATACACATGTAATGGGAAGATATAATTGTTTCTATTTAGCATCATGTCAAAGAAAATTGCACAATGTGTCAGTGTATATTCAGGGATAACAAGTTGAATCATCACTATGAAAATATGAAATATATCACACATGTCTACCAATAAATGTACACAGTTGAATAGTTGTCTTGTACATATTTCATGTTATAAACTAACTTATTTCGGCCCCTAGTCTAGTTGCCTGCCTGGCACCCATTTTTGTTTGGCTAAATTCAATCCCAGTAAACTTCCGTGACAATATTTAGAAGTACAAACGCATATTTTGCGTACACTAACTAGATGTATAACTGTATACGTGCAGTCAGCGTCATCAGCCATCGTCACATGCACTGAACACAAAAAGAAATGTGAAATAATCAAATACAAATGGTTGCCTAAGTGTCGTTTTCGTACGCGTGCTCATTACAGCATCTTTATAATTTATACCATCGCATCGCACATCGCATCGCATATCGCATCGCACATCGCATCGTGCATTGCATCGCGCATCGCATCGCGCATCGCATCGCGTATCGCATCTGGCATCGCATCGCGTAACATTTACATAGGCCGTCATTATAACGTGTCCTTCATTTCATGCAACATTTATTTTACGATTTTCTTGAAAATGTCACAACATATTTAATCTCCATTGACACAATGCTGTGGAAAAGTCGTGAAATTATCATACCTCATTTTTCAGAAAAATCCACCCAAATAAACTCTTATCGCGTTTATGTTTGAAATAAAGCCCCACAACAAAATACTATAATTGGAGTGTGGCGCAATTAACACATTGTACGGAATTGCATAAATAAACTTCTTCACAGACGTTCCGTCACTACTGAAACGCGATTCACTAAAATATATTTGTGATATATTTTCTGATTATTTTGTGGACAAATTAGCTTTATTCGTTCTTCATTTCCGAATCAATCTTTGAATCAGGTAAACGTTAAAATTCCATAAATAAATATAATGCTTTCTTCTTTCACACCTGCAGAAGTCGATGAAGTGAAACAAATATTCAGGGCATCTCTAAATAAGTCCTGTGAGCTTGATCCGTTACCAACTATACTGTTAAAAGCAAGTCTTACCTCTCTACTTGATACAGTTACAAATATCATAAATCTGTGACTAAGTTCGTAGTAGATTAAATATCAATGCTAATAAAACATATTTTCTTAGTATTATTGTTACAGAAAAGCAGCGTGACAACATTTTTTTCCCACACCTATGCTTAGCTAGTATGTTATGCTTGCATTTTTAGAACGGCATATTTCTCAAACTTGTCGGTGCTGTTATTATCACGTTCATGATTTATGACGTATTCGCCGTTATTTGCCTCTTTATGTTGCAAAAACTATCGCAACAGCACGTGTTACTTATACGATTGACTACTGCACTTTCACAATATTGCCCTTAATGATATCACTAGGATACAACGTGTGCAGAATTGCTTAGCTAGGGTTGTGATTCGGTCACAGCTCTTTTATCAGTTACTGCCTTTTCTGAAGTCTGCACTGGCTTCCAATATCGTACTTTTGAAGATCTATACCATTACCTACCAGGCACATCCATGTAAGCAAACAGCACCCATGTGTGTGTGTAATCACTGCTTACTCCTGTAAAAATGCTGCGGTGGTAGAAACATCAGCATGTTCTAATTGATGAAAACTAATAAAACCTTTGCGGGCTCAAGTTGATCGCGTACCCATCTGATGCAAATTGCAAGCTGTTCGTGATTTGAAAGGTCACTCGTTTCATCACTCATGATGCTGAAAATCCGTGTTGCACAAGGAGCTAGCTATTTGTCGCAAGACTGTTATACCCGTTACCTGCAACATGTTATTTTGTATCTCGGCACTTGCGTATTTGCACGCCTTTTCTTCATGCTCTGCTGACAAATGTTCACATACATCACGCGTGGTCACAGATAAAGGTAGCAGGAGTACAACTGTTCATATACGTCGCACGTGGACGCAGGGAAAGTTTGCAGGCGTACAACTGTTCACATACATCACACGTGGTCACATGTAAAGTTAGCAGGAGTACAACTGTTCACATATGTCACACGTGGTCGCTTGTAAAGTTACCAGGCAGACAAATGTTCACATACGTCGCACGTGGACGCAGGGAAAGTTAGCAGGCGCACAACTGTTGACATACATCACACGTGTTCACAGGACAATTTAGTAGGCGTACGACTGTTCACATATGTCACACGTGGACACAGGGAAAGTTAGCAGGAGTACAACTGTTCACATACAATTTATTATTACTGTATACAACGAACAGCTTTAAATTATTACATGTACGTTAGAAAGGGTATATGTCATGGTAATTTGCTTCATAGTCTTCCTTAGTTCTCTTTTCGTGTTGTTTATCTTTGATTTGGGTCACTGTCCGTTAAGAAAGTGTAAAAGTAATTGTCTTACTACTCTTGCACTGCTTCATTGAGCAGATCCTTTCATGTTGTTTGTCTTTGATTTGTGTGCCGTGAGAATGTGTCGAGTCAGGCCGTAATAATCGGCTGTCTACTCTTGCATTGCTTCATTGAGCAGATCCTTTCATGTTGTTTGTCTTTGATTTGTGTGCCGTGAGAATGTGTCGAGTCAGGCCGTAATAATCGGCTGTCTACTCTTGCATTGCTTCATTGAGCAGATCCTTTCATGTTATTTGTCTTTGATTTGTTTGCCGTGAGAATGTGTCGAGTCAGGCCGTAATAATCGGCTGTCTACTCTCACATTGCTTTATTGAGCAGATCCTTTCATGTTGTTTGTCTTTGATTTGTGTGCCGTGAGAATGTGTCGAGTCAGGCCGTAATAATTGGCTGTCTACTCTTGCATTGCTTTATTGAGCAGATCCTTTCATGTTGTTTGTCTTTGATTTGTTAGGACGTGTGGAAACCACGGCTATTGGCTTGCTAGTCGTCTATTGTTTACTATTCCCCGACTGATACCAAAACTTAATCGGAAACAGAAAATATGTAAGTAACAAATACGTCCTAGTGAGTTCCAAGCACGAATACAACATTGTACTCGCTAAACTGCTTAAATGTTACAAGAAATTGTATATTAAATCAACACAATGACCATTCAAAGTACAAGTGTGCAGGCATACAGTTTCAAGCAATACGAATGTACAGCTTCACACAAATGTCAAATCCTCAAATTTAGGAGTTACATGACAGAAAGTATAAAATCACAGGAACATATCTAAGTTGACCCCTCCTCTGCAGTTGGAAATTTTTCGCCGCTGCACCGCTATAACTTCCCCGCTGTCTCGGTTGTGAACTCATGACATCCGACAGTGCTGTTTAAAATGTTATTTTTATGTCGCGCCGTTGCTGTCAATTTACCTTCTTCAGCTTCTCTCCGCTGTCTCAGCTGAAATGATGACATATGAAGACGGAAACGGGGGGGGGGTAGAAAACCATATGTCTGCGCCATTAATCGTCTCATAAAATTTATATTTCCACCCGCCATTGACGCTCGCCACAAAAACAAACATTCACGCTCACATTTAATGGGGGGCAAAACCATATGTCTGTCCCCCTCCAGAGAAATTCATTGGGGGCAGCTGCCCCCCCCCCCCACCCCCTGTTGACGAGCCTATGTCGCTCGCCCGTCTAACTGACGTAACCAGTAACAGCAGATGCTGGGTTGAAATCTCTTTTTTATTTTACGGTGTAAAATGTGTCGCTAATTTGGTGTGACATTGAAGTTAAATAGAGGATTAGTAAAAACATGGCATATCTCCTGCATGAGTCACCCTTATCAGTGGGTGACAAAGACCTCTAAGAGTAACATGTAATTTGGTGTTCTTGATTTGTTATCGTGATTTTACAGTCGACTGGTGCATAGGATTAAAGGGATAGATCTATATCTGCTCCATTGAAACTTGTAGTTAAACATTGCTGCTAGTTTCTGGGATTGCCCCGTAAAAGTACTTATCAAATGACTGCGTTGGTGATGTTTTTGTTGTGATGTATAACAAAATACGTCCATAATGGAAATTGCTATTTTAAAGACAAGATGTAGAATTACAATGAATGTTGCCAATGTGTATTATATGTGGATCTAGTACTTTATAGTGTATGGTATAATGCTAGTTTAATTCAAAGACAAGATATAGAATTACAATGAATGTTGCCAGTGTGTATTATATGTGGTTCTAGTACTTTATAGTGTATGGTATAATGCTAGTTTAATTCAAAGCTAACCGTAAAGTAACATTCTG
>JAHLWY010000514.1:35000-70618 GCA_020002185.1 Paraescarpia echinospica
AACTTAGAAGCTGCGTGAATAACCACTGACGTTTTCATTAGGGCAGCCACTATAATTGAATAAGATTTTCTTCTAATTACAACCTTAAAGTTTAATTAGTTCAACGATTAGACAATCATCTGTAGCCTTCACCAGGAACTGAATAATAACATTTCAGTGTTTCACCATCTGAAGAGCAGGCTATCCTGTCGTTGAAATAAGTTACAATTCATGATTACTGATCTGAAGAATATATTGACTCCTATATTTTTATTAAATCTTTTTAGTTAGTTAGTAATAATCGTAAACCATGCATATGCTCAGTGTTTACTACTTTATTAGAACTCCACACGTATCTGCATTGTTACTGTATAGTAATCAAAGCAGTTTACAAATAACCTGATTTTATCACAATATATTGGTCGTGGGAAATGTTGGTGTTATTGTCCGGGGAGCACTTTTCCTAAAGGCTTATTCATGTAACATTATCAATCGACAACATGCATATTTAGCTGTACATATAAATTATCCTAACATGTATAGAACCAAACGTACTGCTATTTTTAACATGTACCTTTTTTATTTTTTATTTTCTCTTTTCTCCGCTGAGTCAAGTTTAGGAAGGTTTTTCACGTTACCATCCGGGGCCCCCTTTTTGTTCTTTTTAGCACAAACTTGTGCAGAATAGTTGGACATTTTTAGTCACTGTAAAGCATTTCTCTCTGGCCATCAGAGCAGTCATTTTGGCAAACCACAGAATAGTTTCTCTGTATATTTTGGCCCGGTAAAAGCACCAAGATACCGTTCGATTCTAGTTATCGTCCGATTCGGTAAACGGCGGTAGTGTCCAAAGCACATTTGAGGGGCCTCTATCGGCTTCTAACGATACAACACGACCGTGCACCATCTTGCACTGTACGCTACAAAAGATCGCACTAAGTATGTATATTTCCTGATTTATGACTGTTTTGCAGCATGTAGACTGTTTTGCTAGACTATTATGATCCACGATAAGAGTCATGCACATGTTATTTATGGGTAATAGTGCTCGAACTTGATATTAAATGTGCCCCTCGACGACAACCACATGACGCACGAGCTACATTGTTTCAAGTAAGAGAGCATTTTATAGCGGGGCCACAGTCGACATCCATGGATGATAACGCAATATGTTAATAATACTGCATAAAGAAAGGCACTGTGTGAAATAGAGTGTTAATATACCAATGTGTGTGTGTGTGTGTCAAAGCCAATTTATCTCCCTGTCCAATTTGACTCATTAAGTGCATTGATTACCATTATGCTTGGCATTAGATCGTTTTATGAATAATTTTTTTTCTTTTTTCTGATTGATTAGGTTTGGGAAAAAAACTGTCATAGACTGTCTATACCATAGTACAAATTAAGCATTCTAACGCAAGCTTTGTATGTTACGCACAATGTGGAGAGGTTATTTTGGCAAAATAGAATAAAATAGTGCTGTTTTAGGGGTCCACGGTCGATAAGGATGATCCATGGATGATAACGCAATACGGTGGTAGTGGTAGTACTGCATTGTGCTGACTTGTTTGATCTTGTCTTGTCTTTCTAACAGGCCAGTGTGGGAAAACACCGCACACCGCAGCAGGCGTAAACCAACACCGTCATGGCTCGGCTCGGCCGTTAAGAATGTACTATTTGCCAAATGCACCAGCCTTCCCAAGATAATCAAGGCGCATGAGCTAACAAAGACTGTGTCTTTTTCTACGAAGTTAATCTTTAAGCAGCGACAGAGGAAAGAAAACCAGGCATCACTGTCGAGGGCAACTAAAATAATCACAAACATCGGTGGATTCTGCAACAGGCTCTGGGAAGCGAATAATTATGCAAGAGTCTTGGAAGGTGCCAGCAGTGCCGGCAAAATGAATGCACATACGATCGTATCAGTCTGTCCACGCTTGATTATGCGAGACTCATTATGCTTCCAAGATTGCTGCTACGAACAGGGGGTGTTTTCCACCCTACGTGTTTAGGGTGGACGAAAACACCTCTGCAGGTCGAGAGGAAGACGACAGTGGTGAAAGAGAAGAAACCAAATGTTCCTGAGAAAGAGGTAAAGGTGATGGAGATAGAGGAGCAGGAAATAGAGGTCACGGAAAATGCAGCAAAGGGAAAAGGGGCAGGAGAGGTGAATGAAAATAAGGAGACTCACAGTGTAGTTAAGGAAACGGAGTCGGGAATGGGAGTATACAAAGTGGTGGCAGACAATTGGCTTACGGTTCGATTTAACAGGATATGGTACGTGGCCAAGGCGGTGCGATGGCATGTATGAGGTGGCATACATGATCAGCACTGGAGGAAACTGGAAATGGGGGAGGCTTGAGGTTGGGATTGTGGAAGGGGGAAACTGGAAATGGGGGAGGCTTGAGGTTGGGATTGTGGAACCCTCATATATCATCAATGTGGTATCACCTCCTACGACGGTAGGCAATGTTTTCATCTTCAAACCTCATGAAGTAGAAGCTATAAAGAAATGCCATGATGCTATCGAGGAAGAGGATGACGATGATGAGTAGACAATATGATGGTCACTGAGTAGGCGATGTGAAGGTCACTGACGACTGAGACTATCTATTTGCACACATTACCCAATGTACTTAATAATGTAAAGACAATTTAAAATGCAATAACATTTATCACAGTAATAAAATATGGCGATCATAGTGAAAAAAAGGTTAAAATACAAGAATATTCCACAAATCTAGTACTAGGAATACAAAGAAGACGACAGCAGTGAACAAGGTATACGTGCATAAGGAACACGGGTGTGGCTACTAGTGCAAGATAAACAAACTACCCCAGGACACTTTCACGATTTACTATTAATCATTAATATTAAGATTCTATGCCGATTTTTTAAATTGTGTTATCGTCCATAGCACATATCAACTACGTGTTTGTTTTGTTGTACAGGGAATGGCAACATGTGCAGAATATAGACTGAGGCAGTATTGAAGTGCGAACAAATTTCATCGCATTCCCACCACTCCAAATAAGTATCCCCATCCGCAAGACACGCCAATATGACATGCGTTCACATGTTATCCATTGACAGAAAATTAAAACTGTGTTACACCATCATACTGGGGGTTAGGACCAGCAAACGGACGATAACTTATGGTCCTCGGGTGATAACATATAGAAAACACTTCAGAGCTTCAAGCAACTGTAAAATCCTAATGTTTTTGAATTACTGTGCCCAATGTTTGGAAACGTCGCCTCAATATTATTCACATTAAATACCACAAAACAGCAAAAGATTCTGGCAGTTCTATTTTGGACATTGTATGGAGACTCAATGCACCATTTTGGTGGATTTGACCATATATATAATATATATATATATATACATTATATTCACACAAGTATATGCATATATATATATATATATGTCCCCTGTATATATATATATATGTATATATATATACATTATATTCACACATGTATATGCATATATATATATATATATATCATAGATATAAATAGAACACGCTAGTTGTACATAAGATCGCTAAGCGGCTATCAGTTGTCACGTGATACAGTGACGGTTGCATGGGCCAGTGACAGCCGTGCTGCTGTACGGCAATAACTCATTGCAGTCCCATTGCCTATACAGCACAGCACCAAGTTTTCATCATAATATCTCATGCTAACTATTAAATGACTTCAGTTAGTCAGTGTTGTAAATGTACAATTGGTTCAGACAGCTGCCTCACTATTATGCCAGTGTCTGCGACATCCCAATATGCCTGTAATTGGTACACAATCACTCACTGTCTGAGGGATGAGTCTATTTAGATTACCGAGTAGTAGAAGAATGAGTGCAATGTGCTTGATTTGTTGGTTGTATTTTCTTTTCCTTGTCGATCCTCGGCTGTTGGAGAGTTATTTGCGAAATATGTGTTGGGCCATCCCACCAAAGTTATTTCGTAGCAGTGCCAGCTCATCTTCTTCAAGTAGCTTCTGTTCTCCAATGGACTTGAGGAGGTCTGTCATTTTGTTTATCTTCTTCTGCTTCCGCCTAACCTTCTGAGTCAAGGTCTTTATCTTCCTCTTTAATTTTGCCGTTTTCTGAACCATCTTTGAAGATAATGGCTGGTCTCGCGAGATGTAACTGTGTTCTATATTTAAACTCCTCGCTACTTTGGTTGGACTTGGAACATCCTGATCTTCCACAACAGTACTCATGTGACTACTGCCTCCAGATGCTTCAGCAGGAAGCTTTCTACCGTTTCTCGGTTGGCGTACGCTTAAGTTGCAGGTGGGATTGGAAATTGAAAATGGAGGAACTGCCGAATCATGGAGTCTTCTTCCGATCTTGTTGGGACGAACCACAAAACATTTCACTTCAAAATGATCACTACAACGAAAGTTGTTCGTTGTTGGTTTCCAGTCTTTTTTCCTGATTGCTTCAATCCACGCAGCTCGGCATTCTGGCCTTTTCTTTTCGTCTGGAGATCTATAGGGGGCAGTATCCATTATCAGTAATTATTAGTCGTAATATATTATCCCATTAAGCTGTTAGATTAATACAAAACGTGTTGACCATGCTAGGACTTTGCACAATACTATATTAAATAACGTTTTGGTATATATGGTAATTCAACCAACTTAAGTTATATATTGTCAATTTGCACATGATTGTAATGTTTTTAAAACTGTTAATTTTCTAAATTAATGGCAATGAGGCATGTTCGTGCAGACTATTACCTAAGCTATATTGTATAATTGAGGATTCTCACATATGGAAAGATGCCAGATCCTGTCTTCTGTCGGTTGGGACAGTTGTAAGCTACACAGGAAATAACAATATTTGCTGTTTCACAATAAATATTGGAACCAGCAAGCCCCCAAATGTTGTCGAGAGTTAAAAACAGAAACACGTTGCTCATGCCAGTGTGAACCACTCAACTGTCCACAGTGTAGGATAATCCAACTGGGATATTGACCTCAGGTTAAACTCATTTCCAGGTCACAACCCTTCCCCAAATGAATAACCTGGAGGCTACAGCCTACCCCATTAATTAATCATCAGTCACTTTGTCAAGGAAGCACGGTGACAAATCTCCAGATCACTACCCCCAACCAACCCAAATCGCTAAGCTGGTGGCTGCTGGCCTACCCCGTTAATTAGTCATGAGATATCTTACCTAACGAGCACAGTAATCCAAATTTCCTATGCCAGACACTCATTACATGTTATATACATTGTCAAACAATTCTATGCTATACGTCATGCCAGTGGATGCAACAGCAACAGTTCCTGCCGTACAGTTGAATGGCAGCCAGCGGTCCATGGCAGCTCACTGCAGCGAGCCAGCGTATCAGTCTAGTCTATGGGGAATGATTAATGATGTAACTCTATGATATATATATATATATATATATATATATATAACAACACAATCATGCGTGCATACATATTTATTTGAAACCAGTAGAAAAAACATAATTAACTAAAACAAAAAACTTTTAATTTTAAGACAAATATGGACCAGTGGCTCCCATTAAGATGTATCGTTGCTATGATCAGAGCCATCACAGTTAAATATTGACGTGATGTTTAGTCGACGGATCGGATCCTGAAATTCAGGCAGGATCCCTGCCTAAATTTCAGCGTCAAGCGTTTCAACTATGAACCACTACGATTTGTTGTTGATTACTTTATGATTATACAGAATTTTAAAAACTGATATGTTGCGGTGTGATACAACATAAACGATATAGCAAACGTAACCCAGTATGAGACAGTTCCTGTGGCAACGAGGCGTTTCTGTTTTGACATGGTCGACGTGACGTGCTGCCGCCTACCGAGCAGAATGTTGGCGGCACAAACCGAGGCGACATCGCACGGAGTTCCTCGAGTTAATGATCTATGATTGTGTTGGAAGTTTGTCACGGTTGACTAAGTTTTATATCGCACATATTGAAGCACCAACGTCGATCCCTGCAAGCACAAATACCGCGTGAAATTAAAACTCAGTCTGCTAATAACAGGCACCCACAGACGTGCCTGGGGGCACGTGCCCTCTAGACCTTTGAATTTTACCGCGTTATGAAAGCGGTGGAGTGGCGTACTGGGACATAGCTAGCGGGTGGGGGCAGAGGGGGCAACTGCCCCCTCGAACATAATTAAAAAGTGCCCTTTTAGCTTAAAAGTAATTTTTTGTTTAGCCTATATTACTGATGTCATTGCTGTTTTTGTGATTCCATGCCCACTTCAATAAATGGGCATGGAATCAGTCAAAATGCCTTATTCTCATAAACTGGCCTGCACTAAATCTCCCGAAATCCAAGATCCGTGCCGGAAAACGATCGTGCCCATGCCTGACACGCCGATATGGGACAGAGTAGTGCGGGTAGTTGCTTCAAGAACAGTAATACTGCCATTGAGTGATATCCCTATGTTATGTACTCTTTTCCCGATATGAAAAAGGGCACCTTTCATTAAAAGGGCAGTTTCGTACTGTTTGATTCATCATGTCCCTAGACGTGGCCCAGAAGGTGTTCAGTTTCTTGACCAATAACCCCCAAGCCAAAAAGTGAAATCTGGGCTAAGCATACAAGGACATTTCGTTGGCGACTAAATGCATCCGGGACTGAAGGACCATACCATCAGGGTGGGATGAAATATGGCGCCGGGTTGGGCTGGTGGGCAACTCTACATGTACTGAGATTCGGAAACGCAGAACGGCATAGCTTTAGCACCATCGCACATCTACGGAGCAATCAACCGCCGACTACTATCGCATTCATATATTTTAGTCTGTTATTGATCACTTGACGAGTTGGCTGAACGATTTTCGAGTGACCACCATGGACTCACTGCACCTGAAGACATCCTGCAGTCCAACCTACAGAAACTATATTATCTCAGACCGTCGTCTTCACGTGAACTGATTTCGACGTATGGTCAAACTTTTGCCGTCATCAACAAGATCATGAACCTCTTCCTCACTACACCAGTCGAAAGCGTTACTTGCTAGAGGTCCATTTCTTCCGGACGACGCCTCAAGTAGTGGAGTCGGTCAACTATGACAGAAAGACGGCTCAGTGGCCTCGGAATGTCCACCGATAAATCAAACTATCTGACCATCCTTGAAGAGGTTAATTTGTGTAAGGCCAATTGGCGAATCACTGCACGCGACGGCGAGAGGGAGTGATCTTGTATAACAATTTCATACGGGTGTAACTGTTGGACAGATATTCCGTATATGATGCATAGCTGTATATTTTAATACATTTATTGTTATTTGATATTAAATATTTCTTTTAATGTTTGTTTGTTCTTTTAAATCTGTTTTCATTCCCACGCAGCATGCGACCGACACTGAAACAACACTAGAGCCGTGGGCGAAATTCTCTACAAAATACGCTAGATTGCACCAAGGGGTAAATTTTCAACATTTTCTGGGAGAGAACCTCCTACCCCGGGTGAATGCTTATGTTTTTCTGAAAATTGTTTATTGCCCCATAATTATTTTAAGCTACATATGGCCTAGGCGTACCCGCTAGACCTGCTGAATGTGCATCGTAGACCTGTTGAATGTGCCACCGTAGACCTGTTGATTGTGCCACCGTAGACCTGTTGAATGTGTCACCATAGACCTGTAGAATGTGCCACCGTAGACCTGTTGAATGTGTCACGGTAGACCTGATGAATGTGTCACCGTAGACATGTTGAATGTACCACCGTAGACCTGTTGAATGTGCCACCGTAGACTTGTTGATTGGGTCACCGTAGACCTGTTGAATGTGCCACCTTAGATATGTTGAATGTGCCACTGTAGATCTGTTGTATGTGTCACCGCAGCCCTGTTGAATGTGTCACCGTATATCTGTTGAATGTGTCACCGTAGACCTGTTGAATGTGCCACCGTAGACCTGTTGAATGTGTCTTATAATGTCGGCCGACGGTTGTTACGCCGACTAGCCGGTTGGTGTCTGCAGAAAATCGGTTGGTGTGCGCCTAGCTTAAGCAACCTATTAGCCTTTCAGTACTTTAGGGGTATTAGCGAGATATAATTTTTTTAAAGCATAACTAATGTATTTTTTTGTCCAAGCGGTAGAAGTCTTACTGAGTAAAAAATATCTAGACATTTTTCTGTCCCAACCCCCATTTCTATGGTAATAAAAAATGGCTGCCAAATATAGCACATATAAAAATTGCAACACTGGAAGTAATAATGATATGGTAATCTGGCTTGAATTGTTGTGTTCTCCTGGGTATTCTCTATAATCTAGTAATAATGATATGGTAATCTGGCTTGGATTGTTGTGTTCTCCTGGATATTCTCTATAATCTAGTAATAATGATATGGTAATCTGGCTTGGATTGTTGTGTTCTCCTGGATATTCTCTATAATCTAGTAATAATGATATGGTAATCTGGCTTGAATTGTTGTGTTCTCCTGGATATTCTCTATAATCTAGTAATAATGATATGGTAATCTGGCTTGAATTGTTGTGTTCTCCTGGATATTCTCTATAATCTAGTAATAATGATATGGTAATCTGGCTTGGATTGTTGTGTTCTCCTGGATATTCTCTATAATCTAGTAATAATGATATGGTAATCTGGCTTGGATTGTTGTGTTCTCCTGGATATTCTCTATAATCTAGTAATAATGATATGGTAATCTGGCTTGAATTGTTGTGTTCTCCTGGATATTCTCTATAATCTAGTAATAATGATATGGTAATCTGGCTTGGATTGTTGTGTTCTCCTGGATATTCTCTATAATCTAGTAATAATGATATGGTAATCTGGCTTGGATTGTTGTGTTCTCCTGGATATTCTCTATAATCTAGTAATAATGATATGGTAATCTGGCCTGGATTGTTGTGTTCTCCTGGGTATTCTCTATAATCTAGTAATAATGATATGGTAATCTGGCTTGAATTGTTGTGTTCTCCTCGATATTCCACCAGTACTTCAATGTTCAAATGCTTTTCACGTACCTTTTACGGTAGTTTCTAAATATGATCATGTAATTGGTAACATGCACCTCCCAATTCCAACTGGCCTGTTACCAGTGTGGGTGCCGCAGTTTCTGTACAAATCCAGTGACAATTCAATAATAAAGACATGTTCTTATATAGCATAATACCCAGTCCTTGTGACTGCTGAAAGCGCTTTACATTTTACTCCCGAGCAGACCTTTTCGATCGAACACTACATCGATTTATCTGGGAAGCAGTCAGTCACGCTGCAAATTATGCACGAAGACTATTCGTACACAAATATCCACCTCTGTTTATAGCTAGGTACTCTTTCATTCAGCTGAGTGAAATGGCATATATATAGACACTGATTGAATGTCATACGTTGCGATTCCAGAGTCGATAACTTTGTTGTTCGTTTAAAAGTATTTCAATACTTTTAGCAATGACCTATGTAAGCATCACTTGTCGAAAGTTATTGTATTGTCTGAATGCAGGTTTCCAAGGATCGGTGTAATAATACACAGTTTTCATGATTGTGGCACAGAATGAGTGTTTAAACATCACTGAAAAAACTAGGGGAAAAACACCAAACTTATCAGCATATACGTTCATAACACGGCCTCGCAAATCATCAGACCAATGTGCCTTGTTTGGGTTAATATGCGAGTGAAGTGAAGTCTATTTGTTTAGATCATACATGCAGATACAAAATAACATTTTGGGCATATTTTATATGGTCTTCATGATCCAGGGAGGCCGGCACTAAGACACGAGAGATCGCTTTCGTACAAGAAAAAGTATCGCTGTTATACAAAGTGTTGCATTCTTCGTTGAAATTGCACTGTTAGGTGAAATGTGTATCTTCTGCGTTATCTATCAAGCTAACGTTCCGTTAAAAATATTAGTGATGCGAATATAATGTATTTTTTCACTGCATAGTTCATTATATATGTCAAGGTCAATGGGAATTAATTACATAGTGAAATCCCAGTATTACGAGAGCACAAACTGACATAAAATGTCATTAGATCAGAAAACAATTCACCGATATCATAAATATATTAAAGATATGTGTGTAAGATGTAACTCAGTCATACACCGCCATTAAATTTATATTTTTCCAAGATAAATATTTGTGTTCCATGTTACACTTTTGTGTACCAACACCGTCGGCTTATTGATATCGGAACATCTAATACAGACATAATCCTACAGTTAATGAGTTTTCCAGACATAATGCACCAGTCCGGTGAGTCAACCATATTTATACAATATATCCCCTTATTTGTGAAATAGTATGGGTCTTCTGAGAACTTCGATGTCCTACAACAGAATAAATAACTTTTATCTGGCTTCAAACCCCATCTCCGTCAAATGAAAGTTTATAAACATTGATATGGTCAGATGAATATATTAGAAATATCGGTCGATCTACGTCGATTCACTCTCTATCATTTGCCTAAACATAGTATTAGCTGTAAAACGTTTACTATTATTATATTTATAGTAGAGCGTCTTCTCAGATTAAATAACTTTCATCTGGCCTCAACCCCCATCTCCGTCAAATGAAAGTTTGTAAACATTAATATGGTCTCATGAATATAATTAGAAATATCGGTCTATCTACGTCGATTCACTCTCTATCATTTGCCTAAATTTGCACCTGTATTAGGTAATAAACGTCTACTGTTATTATAGTTTAACTTTACTGTTAGCCTCAGAGCCAATTATCATCTTCACCTAGATTCGGGGTAAAGACGCCCAAAAGCGAACATTTCAAGGTCATATTATTCCTCCGTTAGTTGTGAGAGACGCACACACTGCTGCCTCCTCATGGCGCCTGTGAAATCAAGGTTACTCACGTGTCGGCGTAAAACGAAGAACAAAATGGTGCGATTATTTTGTTCGAGCGCATGAACAAAATGAGGGGGCGCGAAAGTCCGAAGCGTAAAATATCGATGCCCGACGCCAGACGAAATTGCCTCTGAACCCCCTCCCAGCACGAAACTAATTTCGTATAACATCCGACATCGATGTTAAGAGATGATTCCTTACTTATCCTGACATAGACAACAGGTAAAAGAGACCAACGGTTGACAATGTCTTTTCCGAAAAACAAAGCATCCGGTGAAAGAAATGGGCAGCAGGTGGAATCGTAACCTGGACCTCTCGATTGACAGTTCGGCACTTTACACGCTGTTTGACTCGTGACACGTGACTAATTCTGTTTCCATGTGTCACGGTTCACGGGCGTGCATACATCACCAAGCCCATCCAAGTTGCACATGCCATTCAAATCAAAAGGCTGCGACGGTGAATGGTTGAGCCAGGCTACCCTTGTTCATACGAGCTCGGCGTCACGACACTCAACCTCACTGTCTAACTTTAAACGCGACTGTTCAGACGTGCTTTTCGGCCACTTGCGAATCGTCTAGACTTTAATTTCTATAATCAGTTCTTGTTCACTGCATTTCAGCCATCCAGCAGTCATGCAGCTGTTCCTTGTTAGCGTTCTCCTTGTCTTAGTCGCTGCCGCTTTTGTGCCAGGTAAGTCACTGTTCCTATTTGCATCATAAGTTATACTATTGTGTGGTTTACTAAGACTGAAACCGTAACTCTAACGGACATCTGTCTTAAAATCAAGAGCCTTATGTTACACAGCTGTTGGAAGTTTACAATGTACTTACTTGTGTTTACGATAAGTGGATATTTTAATTGGAAAACAAATATTCAGCGCCGGATTTACGACTTTAGGCAAGTTGATGGTCAATGAAAACCTGTTATTAATAACCACACAACGGCATCTGCACATGACGGAATGAATTACATGTCTTACTCAGGAAGGTATTCGTTATGTTTAAGGTGACGCAGTCACGTGCATCCAGTGTTCGTATCCGCTCATGAGCACATGCGAAAATCCCAGTGCAAAAAATGCACTCCCTAGCTGCATCGGGGAATCGTGCGTTAAAACATACCTCATGCATGGCGGTAAGTGCACTGTCTGTGTGTGTTTTCTTACAAATATCGGCACACTTAAAACATTGAACATCGTATTTGTACAACTAAAACTAATATTCCATACACGAACATATCCTTGTCGTGTATTCCGAGTACTGTGTTCAACCGTGTCGAATCTTGTATGAGATGTGTAAAACCATGATGTGTTAACACCTTGCTGTGCCTTTCGTGCACGGTGTACAACCGTGTTGTGTTTTTGTGTGCACGGTGAACAACCGTGTTGTGTCTTTCGTGAACGGTGTTCAACAGTGCTGTGTCTTTCGTGCACGGTGTACAAATGTGTTGTGTCTTTCATGCACTGTGTTCAACCGTGTTCTATATTTCATGCACTGTTTACAGCCGTGTTGTGACTTCGATGCACTATGTTCAACCGTGGTGAGTCTTTCGTGCACTGTGTACAGCCGTGTTCTACATTTCATGCAATGAGTTGTACAACCGTGTTCTATCTTTCATGCAATGTGTTGTACAACAGTGTTCTATCTTTCATGCAATGTGTTGTACAACAGTGGACTATCTTTCATGCAATGTGTTGTACAACCGTGTTCTATCTTTCATGCAATGTGTTGTACAACAGTGGTATATCTTTCATGCAATGTGTTGTACAACAGTGGTCTATCTTTCATGCAATGTGTTGTACAACCGTGTTCTACATTTCATGCAATGTGTTGTACAACCGTGTTCTATCTTTCATGCAATGTGTTGTACAACAGTGGTCTATCTTTCATGCAATGTGTTGTACAACCGTGTTCTACATTTCATGCAACATGTTGTACAACCGTGTTCTATCTTTCATGCAATGTGTTGTACAACCGTGTTCTATCTTTCATGCAATGTGTTGTACAACAGTGGTCTATCTTTCATGCAATGTGTTGTACAACAGTGTTCTATCTTTCATGCAATGTGTTGTACAACAGTGGTCTATCTTTCATGCAAAGTGTTGTACAACCGTGTTCTATCTTTCATGCAATGTGTTGTACAACAGTGGTCTATCTTTCATGCAATGTGTTGTACAACAGTGTTCTATCTTTCATGCAATGTATTGTACAACCGTGTTCTATATTTCATGCACTGTTTACAGCCGTGTTGTGACTTCGATGCACTATGTTCAACCGTGGTGAGTCTTTCGTGCACTGTGTACAGCCGTGTTCTACATTTCATGCAATGTGTTGTACAACCGTGTTCTATCTTTCATGCAATGTGTTGTACAACAGTGTTCTATCTTTCATGCAATGTGTTGTACAACAGTGGTCTATCTTTCATGCAATGTGTTGTACAACAGTGGTCTATCTTTCATGCAATGTGTTGTACAACCGTGTTCTACTTTTCATGCAATGTGTTGTACAACCGTGTTCTATCTTTCATGCAATGTGTTGTACAACAGTGGTCTATCTTTCATGCAATGTGTTATACAACCGTGTTCTATCTTTCATGCAATGTGTTGTACAACAGTGGTCTATCTTTCATGCAATGTGTTGTACAACCGTGTTCTACATTTCATGCAATATGTTGTACAACCGTGTTCTATCTTTCATGCAATGTGTTGTACAACCGTGTTCTATCTTTCATGCAATGTGTTGTACAACAGTGGTCTATCTTTCATGCAATGTGTTGTACAACCGTGTTCTATCTTTCATGCAATGTGTTGTACAACAGTGGTCTATCTTTCATGCAATGTGTTGTACAACAGTGGTCTATCTTTCATGCAATGTGTTGTACAACCGTGTTCTATCTTTCATGCAATGTTTTGTACAACAGTGGTCTATCTTTCATGCAAAGTGTTGTACAACCGTGTTCTATCTTTCATGCAATGTGTTGTACAACAGTGGTCTATCTTTCATGCAATATGTTGTACAACCGTGTTCTATCTTTCATGCAATGTGTTGTACAACAGTGGTCTATCTTTCATGCAAAATGTTGTACAACCGTGCTCTATCTTTCATGCAATGTGTTGTACAACAGTGGTCTATCTTTCATGCAATGTGTTGTACAACAGTGGTCTATCTTTCATGCAATGTGTTGTACAACCGTGTTCTATCTTTCATGCAATGTGTTGTACAACAGTGGTCTATCTTTCATGCAATGTGTTTTACAACCGTGTTCTATCTTTCATGCAATGTGTTGTACAACAGTGGTCTATCTTTCATGCAAAGTGTTGTACAACCTTGTTCTATCTTTCATGCAATGTGTTGTACAACAGTGGTCTATCTTTCATGCAATGTGTTGTACAACCGTGTTCTATCTTTCATGCAATGTGTTGTAGAACAATGGTCTATCTTTCATGCAATGTGTTGTACAACAGTGGTCTATCTTTCATGCAATGTGTTGTACAACCGTGTTCTACATTTCATGCAATGTGTTGTACAACCGTGTTCTATCTTTCATGCAATGTGTTGTACAGCCGTGTTCTATCTTTCATGCAATGTGTTGTACAACAGTGGTCTATCTTTTATGCAATGTGTTGTACAACCGTGTTCTATCTTTCATGCAATGTGTTGTACAACAGTGGTCTATCTTTCATGCAATGTGTTGTACAACCGTGTTCTACATTTCATCCAATATATTGTAAAACCGTGTTCTATCTTTCATGCAATGTGTTGTACAACCGTGTTCTATCTTTCATGCAATGTGTTGTACAACAGTAGTCTATCTTTCATGCAATGTGTTGTACAACAGTGGTCTATCTTTCATGCAATGTGTTGTACAACCGTGTTCTATCTTTCATGCAATGTGTTGTACAACAGTGGTCTATCTTTCATGCAATGTGTTGTACAACCGTGTTCTATCTTTCATGCAATGTGTTGTACAACAGTGGTCTATCTTTCATGCAAAGTGTTGTACAACCGTGTTCTATCTTTCATGCAATGTGTTGTACAACAGTGGTCTATCTTTCATGCAATATGTTGTACAACCGTGGTCTATCTTTGATGCAATGTGTTGTACAAACGTGCTCTATCTTTCGTATACTGTTTACAATCGTGTTGTATTATCCACGCACCGTGTTCGATCGTTCTGCATCTTTCCTATAAAGTATGCATTGCTTTAGTATACCCTGCGCTATTCACGAGAGAGGGACTCGTTTTTCGGAGTATTGTGTTTTCCATAATTGCAAAATTCAATCGAGAATAATCACAGCTGAACATTTGCAATATGTTTCTAAGTAGACAGAGAGAGAGAGAGAGAGAGAGAGAGAGAGAGAGAGAGAGAGAGGGAGAGGGAGAGGGAGAGGGAGAGGAGACGGGAGAGGGAGAGACAAAGAGACTGAGAGACAGAAATAAATGGGGGGATTGGTAGAGAGAGAGAGAGAGAGAGAGAGGGTGGAGAGGGAGGAGGAAGAGAGGGAGACGAGGAGAGAGAGAGGAGAGAGAGAGAGAGGAAGATATAGAGGGGAGGGAGGGAGATAGAAGGAGAGAGAGAAGAGAGAGAGAGAGAGAGAGAGAGAGAGAGAGAGAGAGAGAGAGAGAGACGGGGTAGGGATAGAGTGAGGGAGATAGAGAGAGGGGGGAGGGAGGGAGGTTCAGCTAGAGAGACAGAGAGACAGAAAGACAGAGAGAAGGGGTAGAGCGGCAAAATATGTACAAAACGTTTCCGAAAATGCAAATGTACTTGCGGTAATGTTTGAAATATTGCGTCCGCGCCTCATTTGGACTTTCTCTTGTGTTTCAGGCAATAAGTACATAGTGCGAGGATGTGGGGATAAAAGCGTGGAAGATAAGTGCAACTATCGGAAGATGAACGATGTAATATTGGACGCGACTTGTGTCTGCAACAGAAACGCCTGCAATGACGTCTCATTCCAGAGCGTCTGCGTCGTTTCCATGGTTACTCTGGTCCTGTATGCGGTCTGTGCCGCCAGGTGGCTGTAGAACCTGTTTAGAATGTCTCACGACATCTTTGCGCCGACGTTTGTGCTGTTTGCCATTATGAAACACGAAACGCATTAATCGCCAGCACAGACATATATCTTTCGCACCCTGAAAAACATTAAGAGGCGAGCTTCTCAGCATGAGCAGACGATTGTGAATATCAGGTAATGTATTGTGCACTGCGTTGTATTAATCCGTGAACACGTGTGTACCTACAATCTCCTGAGGACATATGCCATAAGACAACACGTGTAATGTCTTTGGATGTTTTATCCACACATCGTATTGTGCCTGTGACCTGATGTGGATAATTAACAATAAAATTGTGAAATGGTTTAACGTTCTTGATCCGAGATTTGATCTTATCGGTAACCTATTTGCTGCCTCGTAGATCCAGCTAGCCTTTTAAGGAGAAAGCCGTGTTTGATGCACAGTTCTGGTAATGTCACGATCCCCTTCGGTTGCCCTTTGTTCTATTCCCGCGGACATAATCCCCTCCAAACAAAGTACTCTCCGAATATAGCCCCGGCCGGACTTCACCCAATACGAACAAAACCTCTGTATATCAGCCTGGCAGTTCCGCTGTAGCAAAAATACTGCAGTTGTTAAATAATTCAGTTCCGGCTCTTAATGTGCCCGAACAGAAATAGACGTTCGCTGTGTAAGGAAATATTCTCTTCCAAAACATATAACTCTTTAGCACCAACGTGTTTCGCCAGTTTGTAGATATTTGTGCTGAATACATCTTACAACATCTTAGTTGACTAGCAGAAATATGTCCACATATTATATCCCTTTTTTCCAAATGTGCCAGATGACCAACATTCTAATAATTGTACACCCATCCCATCGCCAATATTCATAATAAAGCTGGAAGACCGCTATTAGATTCATATTTTGGCAATATTTTGTTTAATTGGCCTACATTATTACCAGCATCACCAGGGTAGTTACTCCCATGGGTTGAAGCATAGATTTGGGACTTAGGGTCAGTAGGATAAACCTAGTTTTGTCCACCTAAATAAAATATTACCCTAATTTTTAGAATAGGTCAGACAATCCCCTTACACAGGGAACTTATATTTTCAGACTTGCGCATTAAGGGCCGGAACTGCATTATTTAACAACTGCAGTATTTTATGCCGCCATCTCTTCCTTTCATAGCCATCAATGTTGGATTCTGCAAAGATCTTGCATCCTCGACTGTTCATGCCTGTCCTTTTGAGACCTCTCCGCTCCTACTCCGACTTTCCATCTTACATTTGGTCTTCCTCTTCCCATTCTGTCGCCCTCTTCTGTTTTCCACGCACTGTTTGTCAATCGTTCTTTCTTTGTACTTGTCCTGCCCATCTCAGCCTGTTATAAACAACATTCATTGAAGGTGTTTCTTCGTGCCGACATCTTCCTTCAATTCCCCAGTTGCTCTGCTATCTTCTCGCGTCACTTTATATTCTGTGTGTGTGTATATGTGTGTGTGTGTGTGTGTGTGTGTATGTGTGTGCGTGTGTGTGTGTGGAGATTATCTCGAAATGTAACTTTATATATATATATATATACGTATACATATATATATATACAGGTATATAAAGTTATATTTCGAGATAGTCTCCACACACACACACACACACACACACACACACACACACACACACACACACACACACACACACACACACACACACACACACACACACACACACACACACACACACACACACACATATATATATATATATATATACGTATATATATATATATATATACGTATAGATAAATATATATTATACGGATTATCTCAAAATGCAACTTTAATACGCACAATTATGTAACCAAGTCGAAAACAGACGGTAGGATTACTTTCAAAATTGGTTCGAAGATACCCGTTATTCACCTTTTCTCTATTTTGGGAGCATCCAACTATAGAACTAGAAGGGATTGAGATATAAATTAATATGCAAATTCTATAGCGAATTAGACCGTGACAATGTGCGAGTATAACGACACAGCGCCGTGCGTAGCGCGTATGGAAAACAACTGTCTAACCCATAAACACGACAACGCCGTGGGGCATGCGAGAAATGATGACTAACATTCTTTGAAAACCGGGTTGTCGACCCGTGTGCACACGCTACCATTACGAGCACCACACCCTACATCCGTTACGGGGTCAGGACACTGTTGGACTGCTTGGTTACGAAAAAAAGTGCAGTATATTTTTGAGAAATTATTTTTTACAATATTCACTTGCTCTGACATAAGTGCATTTGAGTAGTCAGATTTCTAGATGTGATTGTCGAAGCTGTTGACAGTAAAATGGTGTCTTTTAGCTGATTTTACTAAGCGGAAAGGTATTTGGCAGCAATTTGGCTAGTTGACACTTTAGCCGGATTACTACCTGCATCCATTTGTAAATATTGACGGGTGTCATACATACAGGCATTTTGCAAGAGCTAGAAATATTAGATTTTGACTAAACTCGACCAGCATGTCAAAGAGATGATGATAACGGCAGGTGAGAAGTTTAATACATTTTCTAGGTCACGTTTTCTTATAATCACACAAAACGTTAACATGGTCGCCAATGAGAAAACTAACAATGTGCTGACCCCTTACACAGATTACATAAAATGGTGTTCGTGTCTTTCAGTGCATTACCCAGTTAACTTCAGATGTAACTGTCTTACAGTGAAGCTTCTCTCTATGAGTGCACTGACTACGGAGTAGGAATACAATGTTTTCACATTAAATAAGGATCCTGCTGTTCACAAAATATAGCAAAAAACAGTTTCTGCCATAGATTGTAAACAGCCAGGTATATCTGAAAATTACCGATCGAAATTTGACACACATGCGTTACAGATCAGCATTACATATAGGCCTATTGATTTTCGTACACGTTGCTAGCATACTGTCAAACGATAGTTACATATCAAACACAATGGGTGCTATTATATCAAGTTGCAACATACAAAACATAAGGAAAAACATATTATTATAAATACATAAATATTTCCATGTTATATATATATATATATATAGAAGTCTGGAGAGTCACCGTGTAGTTTTGTTCTACCGCCGACAGAGGCGACAACGTCCGTGTCCTAATTACCAGTCGATCAGGACAGTCCTAATCGTCAACAAAACTCTGCCAGTGTCTGTGTCGTCGCACTAAGCGAAGAGCCCGCTGGCGGTCAGTGTCCTCAGTATATATAATATGCCACTGTTCGTCACGGCTAATCAGTCTCAGCGGTGGAGTCGTCAGGTCACGGGAACGATTCGTACGATTGACTGTCTGGGCAACACGACGACGGCTTACAATAGCCGGCCGTATAGCAGTATCATTAGTCATCGAACGATCGTCTGTCATAATAACACGCTGGCCACCGGCGGAATGCGGGGCTACCGTGTATCAACGGCGCGTGGGCGGCGGATTGACCTCGTCCCAATTAATGGAGGGGTCCGCTAGTCGTAGCTAAATCATCAAGGCGATTACTAAAGTAATCAGCACTGTGCACCATCAGTGCTCAAGTCAAGGGCATGCGGCTTCGTCGTCCGTACAATAAAAAATAAGGGTTAAACCCAGTGACAGAACTTACACTAATGCGGTAAGCATCAAAACATCACATAAACGGTCGTGCCAAGTGTGCGTTTCATTATTCACAAATTAAACCAACATCCGTTTGAAATTTTGGTTATATCGTTCTACCCGACCGTTGCTTTGTGGATGTTCAGGAGTGGTTCGACGATGTTCTACCCCCAAATCAGTCAAATAGCGTTCCCAAGCCGTGGCACAAAATTACATCCCATTGTCCGAAATACTCACTTCCGGTGTGCCAAAACGAGGCAGAAATTTAGTAGAAAAAGCGGTCCAGACACTTTGATTGATTTTATCCGGGATAGGATACGCTTCAGCCCATAATGTATAATGGTCGATAATAGTCAACACGTATTTACAACCTTGTAGGGAAGTTACAAACGGGCCAATTCAATCCATGCCGATAATTTGCATCGGGTAAGTGGCATAGGACATTTCACCCATTAGACCTCGTCTGTCCTTGTCGAGTGGGTTTGGCAGATGAGGCATCGATTAAGGCGGTCGCGCACCTGTCGTCTCATCCCGGGCCACACATACGCTTCACACAAACGTATGATCGTAGCGTGTGACAAATGACCTACAAATTACCGGCAACACAAGGCGTGCATAAGCAGCGGCCGTTGACTGTTAGGGTTAAAGAGTAGATACTGCAAGAAGCGTATGATTGTCGACGATACGGGACATGGTTACGTGGCCTCTGACATCGATCTCCTGGCCCTCCAGGTTGGGGGTTGAGCGTAGGGTTAACAACCCTACCTCTTAAAAACTGCTTGTTACGGACACTCGTCAAAGAAAATCAACAGATCCCAGCCACCAAGGAAGCTTGGGGCACCAAACCGGTATGACCGATGCTAGTGAAAGCCGCAAGGAAGCTAGTAGCACGAAGACAAGCCTACTGGATGCAAAAACCAAACTCCCGATTGGGACCTGGAATGTTAGGACACTGTTCGATACTTTAAAAACAGCACAAATTATAAGTGAGATGAAATCATACAAATTACACATCCTTGGAATCAGTGAGGCCAGATGGACAGGTTTTGGGAGACATATCACCCCGACAGGAGATACAATCTTGTTCTCTGGCAGAGACGATAACCGCCATATTGCAGGAGTGGCGCTAATACTCAAGAAAGGAATTGGAAAGACATTGATAGAATGGAAACCAGTCAGTGCTAGACTATTGAGAGCCAGGTTCTTTGGCAAGCACAGCAAACTTACAATTATCCAATGCTACACACCAACCAATGATGCAGAAGCGGATGAGAAAGAGGCCTTCTATAGCATGCTGCAAGCCGAGAAGGAGAGAATGTCTGCACATGACGTTTTGATCATCATGGGCGACCTCAATGCAAAGGTTGGATCTGACAATATCGGAAGAGAACGAATAATGGGCAATCAAGGATGTGGTACCATAAATGAGAATGGTGAGATGTTATGTGACTTTCAATTCGCGTTTTCTGGCAGACTGCTTGGCACTTCGTTTCTTCCGTTCATCTTTGAGTTCTTTTAAACTACAACATTGATAAAACAGGTCATAATGTGGGTGAAAAATGCTTCATATAAGTTTTCTGTACACTACGACGTGACGTTGGTGACTGACAGCAAGGCCTAACCAAAGCAATTATATAATTGCTTTGGCCTGACTTGCAAGGGATACTTCAGTATTTGCAAGTTGGTGTAGTTCGCTAGGGGGCAGCACATCTTAGCTTAGCTTAGGTCACTGAGTCCAATTTGTGCTTGATTATCGTTTGGAGAACTTCGTTTGGAGAACTTCGTTTCGAGAAAATATTTTGGAGAAAATCTTTTGGAGAAATATTTGACCAAACGCCATTCTAGTTAATTATTTGACAAAAATCTTGCACAATGACAGCGTAAAGGGATAATCGAAAGTCATAATTCGACAATCTCGGCGTAAAAGGATAATCGAAAGTCAGAAATCAACAATGTAGCATTGTGGAATTATGGCCCTAATATCGTTCCATAGCTAAAGAGTCCAGTCGCCCGATGATTAGACAGCGCTGGCATAACCAATGGTCGTCTCGCGGATAACAAGCCATTAACCACTTGTGACAGAAGATAATTTAATTTCGAGATTGCCTGCGCTGCGTTTTCAACGAATTGGGGGAACAGAACCCCTATGGACAAAATCCCACATGAACAAATTCGCGGCGATTGGCTTAAAGCTGCTCGGATGAACAAGATAAATCTCCCTGTGAAATACAATAAAGAGAAGTAACCCTGACAGTTATTTTGGTTTAAGTGTGAACTAGATGGAATTAGTACTTTGGCCTACTTTTACGGGTTTCCATTTAATTCTCCACCGGTGGCAATATCAACCTTTGTCAGTGTTACACGCAGAGTTCCAGTTTGATTTATCTGGGAATTGCACATGTCATGAGCGACCATCTGCTCGTTGCGACCAACGACGTCATGAATCGGTCAGCAGACCGCTACGTTTATCTGCTATGAACGAACGTTGTCGCGCTTACATTTATCCGGGCGTTAAATTTATCCGGGTGATGCTTATATGCATATGTAAGGCATAATATTTGGCACCAGTAGATCACGTAGTGATAAATAATGTCCAGTAGTTAAATATGTTTCGTTTGTTGTCGTAATACGAGCGTTATAGTTAGAGAACATAATTATAATTTGCTGTTTCAGATGTGTGACCAAGTATAAGAGTATGTCACGTGACGTGTGCGTGGAGAGGAAACTGTTTTACGACAGAAATTGTTTATATCTGTGGGAAGCAAGCATTTTATAATTTATGTATATACATATAAACATACATAACGCCCGGATAAATGAAAACGCGACAGTCGTAGCTAGTGCTAAATGCATTCCCTAGATACGCGCACGCGCAGAAACGTCACCCGGATATTATTTAACGCCCGGATAAATGTAAGCGCGACACCGTAACACGCCGTCAACCGAAACAGGACAGATCGCGAAATAACCGACTGCACAGCGGGAAATTGCCACAAAAATGGCCTTAATCGTTTGCGTTATTAGGCAATAGCATACAATACAGTCACACCGAATGGCGTAGGAACTGCCAAATTACTATAAAACGGAAGATTGATCCAAATATTACTACTAGTGCCCAGTTATCCATCAGATGGGTCACCTCTAACCATTCTCCTTATATGCATGCAACCATGTGTCTTACAAATATTATTGACAGAATTGAACTGCATAATGATATATTTGAACAGGTGTATGGTGAACAAACCAGCCTTTTCTCATTCCTATATCACCTGGTCTTTGTTATATCCGAAGCAAGTCTGCACATACTATGGTAGACAGTGCCCTTCAAAATAGAAATGACACAATTATTGTCAGCACTTTTATCCCCGAAACATGGCTGATCATGGTCTTGGAACAAGGTACAATCTGCTGACAGTTAATGGTGAGTGGATTCGTTGACCTCGCTGCTTCCAAGCAAACATAAAATATGCTTCCACCATTGCTTAGACATTTGGTAAATCATGCGCCATTACGTTTACTCTTTATAGTACGCGAATTAAAATTACACATGGTCGTAGGACGACCCCTTGAAATTCCCAAGCGGAACGGGGGGCCTGCGGGGCTGACCCCAATATTTTAGGTCGGGGTGGAGGCAGGATTTCCCCCAATATACAGAGTCTCAAGGTGGGTTTTTCTGACGAGTTTCATGAGGGTGCAAAAGTTTTTGGAGCTTCAATGAGGGTTTTTGACGAGCCTCAAGGGAGGTGCAATTTCAGCGTTTTAGAAAGACTCAATGTTGTTTTTGAAGAGTCTCGTGGGTGCAATTTGAGGTTTTTGGAAAGTCTCAAGGTGTGTTGACGTGCCTGAAGGGAGGTGCAATTTGAGGATTTCGGAAAGCTTCAAGGTGGGGTTTTGGTGAACCTTCGGGGGTGCAACTGGAGTTTGTTTGAGAGCCTCACCCTAAAATATGCACCACGTTCCGACGCCAATGCGACATGAGAACGCTAAACATGATGACGCGCCTGGTTTCTCGGCAGTGTCTAACGAGCGTTCTCTGCCTGATGATTTAGCGCTGGAGCGTGACACTTGTCCCTTCGGATGCGAGTGCTTCCGTCTAAATCACGCATTATTATAAGCGACACGAGCTATGTCGCCCCACTACAATAGCATCATTCACTTTTCTATTGTTCGCGCGCGTCGCATCACCAGAAACAACCGGCGCTGTTTTTCGGCGCTGTGGACTCAGGCCCCGCCTTTACAAACGTATGTTTGTGTGTCGATGCTTGTGGAATATGATAAATTTACCAGCGAAGGCAAATTGACTCTGGTTCGTTCTCACTGGTCGTGGCTTGGAGCCTAATGACAGCGGAATGAACATGCGTCATGTTAATGTGTCTCGGTTGAAAGTTTAATGTCCGACGTGAAATCAGTCTTCCTATTGTCAGTAACGTGCATTTGTATATCTTAATAAGCACCTATGGAATTTACATACGTACATATATGTAGTCATGCACGCACGCACGCACGCACGCACACACACACACATGCACGCACATGCACTCACGCACACGCACGCACACACGCACTGGCACACATACGTACACACGTACGCACGCACGCGCGCGCGCGCACACACATACACATACACACATGCACACACGCGCACGCACACGCACGCACATACGCACTGGCACACATACGTACACACGCACGCACACACGCACATCTCATATCATTATCACAAATCTCAATAGATTTGTGTGTCAAATTCCTATTTCACTAAATCTCTGACGGGAAATATATGTAACCAATTGTATTATAAATGAGCCTATAGTAGTTGAAGGAAGCGACTGAACAAAGCAAGAGGCGAATGCATCTCGATCTCTCGGAGGAGACGCATTTACAATGCTCCAAGGCGTAACACGAAGTAAAGGTAAGTTCTTATATTGCGCATTATCCAGTTCTCAGGACTGCTCAAAGCGCCTTACACTTTACTCCCTGGCAGACATGTTCAATCGAACACCATTTTGACTTCTCTGGGAAGCATCCAGCCACGCTGCAATGAATGCGCGAATATTATTCGTACACAAACATCCACCACTGTCTATAGTCAGGTACTCATTCATACAGCTGAGTGAACTGAAACAACGCAGAGTAAACGAACTTGCCCAAGGTCCGACACCGCCGCATATGATTAGAACCTGGGTTTTCTCGGTTGAGAGTCCGAAGCTCTAGCCACTGGACCACGGCGCCACACGAACATAAATAACTCTATAGGGTCAATGGTCATATTGATATGGACGCTGTAAACGTGATAACTTGAAACAGTAGGAAGTTACGTTTTTGTTTTACCCTAACTTGTCAGTGGTATGGATTCTTGAAACTGCGTAAGTTACAGTTACCATACATCTTTTCTAACCCGTTATCAAATTGTCTCTAGTTTTTTCTACACAATAACTGTGCACGAAGTCAGCAACTCACAAAACCAAATTTAACCAGCATAAGTTATTTTAGTGCAAAATAAATTATTCTTCATTGAAAATCATGTAACTTACGTGACCCGATAGCAAAACGCACTTGAACAGTTCTTGCAGTTTTGTTTGGCGATCCAGATGTACCGTTTTATTGGCCTGTTTTTAAGACATTCACATATGAAACTAGTTGCGTATCAGTTCACTATGTAACCTACTGTATTTTCCTATAACTTCGTTGGCACACGACGGCGTGAAATATGTGGACCCGACATCCATTTATCACAGCAGTCTATGGACCACCTTATGATTTTTTTAAACTGTTTATGTGTTTATGGGATAAACGTTATCGAACTGGTTTATCGATGAATATAAATAAAATAAAGAATAATTCCAGAAGGCAAAATCGTGCAAACAAACTGTCAACACAATGTTAGTAACCATACAAAAACACATGGGAATTTCCAATGTTCATCTGTTTTGGACAAGTATGGCTTGGACATTTTTTGGTATAGCTTGTCTTTCTTTCTATCAATAAACCACTTCTATATTATTCTAACCTACTAACCACCTACATCAAGTAAACTTTTCACAGGGGTCCATGTTTCACTGAGAAAATGGACTCCGGAGTCCATATTCCACGGGGGTTCCTGTATCACAACCCCCGTCGGAACGTTACAAAATAAATGGCTTTGATGCGACGCGTATTCTCAACGAAGGGATCAGACGCGGTCAACCGTGCTTCCGAAAATACTCAGATAATAGTCCTGAGCCCGGAGAAAGTTCTCACCATGGCGGACTCACGGACAGGGTACACCCGACTGTGACTGATGCGCTACCTTTGCCCCCCGCGTCTCGGAGCGGTCGGCACAGTGGGCGATAATTGACCCCTTTCACGACGATCGCGTTTCGCCCGTGACCTCTCGTTGGCGTCGTGCTTGGTTGAACAGGCACCGACGGAATTAAGATTTAAAGGCATATAGATTGATGTCTGTGCAAAGGAAAACGTGAAGAAACGTAATAAATGGGTTTGTTAATCGGTTGTTTTCGGAGACGGGAAAAGCAGTATATTATAAGATAATCTGTCAACATCAGATGGGTGTTCACAAAATGTCCTATATATAGCATAGTTTTGAAGGCCGTATTTGTATAGTGAAATAGTCTGAAACGGGGGCACCATTACATATTTAAGATGTATTGCACATGCAGTTATTGTATATATATATATATATATAAACACACACACACACACACACACACACACACACACACACACACACACACACACACACACACACACACACACACACACACACACACACACACACACACACACACACACACACACACACACACACACACACACACACACACACACGCACACACACGCACACACACGCACACACACGCACACACACGCACACACACACATAATATATATACAATTACCAAAATGTGTTTGAGTATTACAATCCTGGGTTTTTATATCCAGTCTAGAGTGACCCATGACGGACCGATGACCACTCGTGACTGACCAATTAATTAAGTCCGCAGCTCATTGACTGGATCTTTCGTCAAGTGCTGCTGCTGCCCTCGACCACGCCCTCTTGTTAGACCGGTTGTCATACGTAACCACACGCTCAACCAGATGTACACTTGGAACATAAAAGAACGGCCAATACATTTCACAACATTTTTTATGCTTGTACTGATTCCGACATTTCGGTAATAAAACTAATGAAAATGTTCATACGTTAGTCTCGTCATTTGAATGTGCTGTTTTCTACGTAGGGCCTACTGAGATTATGTGCATATCTGAACGCGTGGATGAGAGTGCGCACGCACGTGTCTGTTTGTTCGTGTACACGTGCGCGTATATGCGTTATTGTGTGTGCGCTCGTGTGTACCTTTATAGCGTGTGCACGTGTTTGCGTTTAAAGTTATGCAAATCGGCACTGTACATGCAAATTAGGTGTGCATGCGCGGTTCGTGTGTGTGCGTGCGTGTGTGCGCGTGTGTGTGTGCGCGCGCATGGGCGCGCTAATTACACTAATTATTCAAGACGTGGTGTTATAATTTAAATTAGAGAGTTTAAAACAATAGCATTTATTCACGTGCGTTTTCCGCCACCCGCCTGGCTAATGGAAAATATATGACTAGATTCTACTCTAATAATAAATTGGTTGCATTGCGACGGATTGTTAAGACATCTTTCAACGCAACTAGCTTTATATGCGACTAGCCTGGCCCTCGCACAGGCCAACAAACCGTCAAAGCAAAATATAGCTCGGCTGCCTGCAGCCGCAGTAACATGACACCGTTACTGCGAAATACTTCCAGGCGGGTTGGGCTGGCTTTTTATACGCGATAACTTCTCGGACGGCGTGAATATAAATAGCCGAAGCAAGAGTTCACATTGGCCTACGCTCTGATAGCGCAGCAGACGGCTAAGCCGTGGCTAAACCTACTCAGTGTGCTGGTAGCTTGTCTTATCCACGTGTCACGGAATCAAAGAGGAAGATTTCTTCAGTCTGTTGCTCCTGGGAACGAGCTGTTAGTTGAGGAAGGATAGTTTGATACAAGGTAAGAGTATGACGCACATGTTGGCGGAAATAACCGCCTGATGAAGCTAACAGTATCTACTGAAGTTTCGGCGATCGGGCGACGTGCTATCAGTATGAATGGACCGACAACGGTGAACTAGAAAATGAGATGGCGTGTTTAATGTGGTTACATTAGAGGGGGTGGTAGAATTGCAGATGTGTGTAAAGTGATATCCACTACTGTTGTCTTTAATGATGATCACCAGGTACTATAGTTGCGGTGATCACCATACGTGGACAAACTCGGCACAAATGATACATTAATGTATCATTAGTGTTGAATTTGGCCACATATGGTGATCAACGCAACGGATACGCGGGAGCATTGCAGATATTTATGTAACGTAATGATATAATGTCCGCAGCATACTATTTTGAAAGAGACCGACCACCAGAAATAAATGTTGCTATTATACCGATTTAATTCGTATGTACTCAATATATTATTTATAAAATAGGCTTAGATGCCCTATCCTCGTTTGCTGGTAGTGGTTTCGCGTGTTATGGTATTATTAAGTCAATGGTGTAATCCTATTATAACTCATCTGAGACGTCACTAGTTATCCACAGAGATACACGTGACGCTGTTGGGGTGTGGGGGATTTGATAAAAGCCTCCCTCATGGTTAGTTACGCGTAGCTGCCGGAAATTTGTGGAGTCGTTCGCCAGTTAGTTCTCTTAATGTGGCGCCCCCTTCAGGATTCTACAACAACAATATTCCCACGAACAGGTACAACACATTGCATTCACTGTAGGTTTGTGGGGAACATGCGGTCAATATGACATTTGCTTCTTCACATCCGATTGCGCACGTCCTGTGGATATATGTGAATTAATCTTAGACGTTTAATTACTAGCCCTTGCAATTGTTTCTATTTTCTTCTACGGACTATGATACACATTTGTTTCCAAGCCACCTGATTATTCCGTTCGTTTAACTTTTTCATATGTTCTGTCGTGAAAAGAAAGATACTATCAGTGGAGAAATCGAACAAGAATATATGTGAGAGAGGATTGTAAGGAGAAAGCAATGTAAGAGTAGGGCGAAGACGATAAGCTAAAGGTGGATATAAGTAAGGGTTCAGGACAGGGGGTGAGGAACAATTATCGGGGCCGCGGTTGTCCAGTGGGAGATGAGTAAGACGGAAGATCAGGAAACTTGTCTCAATTTTACTTCTTCTCCTCGTGTGTGGCCGATCCATTCTGTATTTAACTACCTGGTATTAACATTACCAATGCCGAGGTTACCTTTTGTTCGTATGCTGTGTTTTATGCTTGCCTCCTTCAGTTTAATGACTTTTGTTTCTATATTTATTTATTTTATTTATACTTTTTCATATTATGTTTATATTGTAAACGCATTAATTAGCTGCTGAAGCCAGATACATCGCATATTGTTATGTTTAGTTGGTTAGCTGGTCTCGACATTTGTATATGTGTTGTGTTGTATCCATTCTTTTTCAACTAACATGTATTATTGTTATTTCTAGGTTATGTGTGTTAAAGCTTATACTCAATGAGATATAGCAACAGAACCAAACATTGTTTATTACGTACCAGAAAAGGGTAAATTGTTATACAATAGCGTGAGCCATCCCCGGGGGGTGCACTGCCTATACAAGCAGTACTGTGGATGTGCCGACTTCAAGGGTCGTTTTTTACTGAGTCTCCCTAGATCAAGGGTTTGTTTTTGACAAGTTCTCCCTAAAACAAGGGCCAACATTATACAGAAGTTCCCTAGACAAGGGTATAATTTCGAGGAACTCTCTTGCCAAGATAGGTGCAATGTGCACAGCGTTCGAAATAGCACTTGTCCGTTTGTCCTGGACAAGTGATTTTTGGCCCGGACAAGTAAAATTACTCTACATGGTTATCCGGTGGACAAGTGAAAATTTACAGTAAATAGTGACGCGTGCAACATTGCAAACGTTTTATTTGAGGAAATTCAAACGTAAATGAAGTTCGCTAGCAATCGCACATGTTCCATTGTGCTAGTGTGTCGGCGTCTTGTCGTTCCGCCGCCAGGGTGTTGTACGTCGTCAGTGTTCGACCAAGTTTAGTGCCTGCGTTAACAGGGTTATCCGCTGAGCGCACCGACTTAGCTCTGTCATACGCGCAGGACAGACTCCGCATCAGCCATCGTTGATCGAGGCTGTATTTCACACAAATGTAAAACGTTCAGTTTCGCTGACGCACAGCTTGCATCACTCACGGATCATATCTGATGAAATTTGGAAATAGTAGACTTTGTATCGCTACCTGTTATTTGAATAATTATATAGTTTTACGCCTAATCCACGCGGACTTGGCAGTCTTCCAAGACCAAGTCATCGTCATCGAACGTTAGCCGATCCAGATCGGTGACAATTTTCAAAAATTGTAACTGGCTCTCCGGTAAATTTATGGTGCTGGTTGATAAACAGAATATTCATGAAATTTCAGAAGTGTTGTTGTATCTATGTAACATTTATTTTAACCATAAGTTGCGAGTTTTCGAAACCGAATTATGCAAGACGCGCGGCCGGGGACGGGGCGCCAACCGCCGTCGACATATCGGCTTCCGCCAACTACGGCGGTCTGCGCTCGGCAGCAACGTTACGACGTAACTAAATCTATCAATTATATTCCGCCTGGTTAATGTAATTCGGGCAACATTAAAACTGTTTTATCATCATTGAAATGGTAATATAACATTTAGAAAAAAATATGAGTTTGTTTGCTGATGATCAATTGAATATTATCTTCATTTGTAAAATACAGAACGTTGTTAATATTGAAGTACATAGAGGTTTAACAAAATATTATCAGATAATATAGTTTATTATGATTTTTGTGACAACATTTCCTGGCTTTGCATTGGTCGTGTTCCTGGTTGAGTGGCGTCTTCGATGACAAACTGATGCCAAAATTTTACAGCAGTGTTATATGTTATTTATATATATATAATTATATATATATACCATATTAAACACAAACAGTTTTTGCAACATTGTAAAACAAATAGCAAGGAAAACAATTGTCTCATTCCTATCATAATAATAATTATGTGTTATTAATAAAAGCGTTCATACCAGCATCACTAAAATATTGGTATACATCATGTAACGTGCCTACTTTTAATATTCCAGATTAATAATAATGGACCAGAAAATGATTGCAAATATAATTTTGCTATTTAAAAATTCGCATATTAAATCAAATTGTGTCTTTGATCACAAATCACTCAGATGTACATGTAACAAAACAGCAGGAACATTGTGTTGTCATAAAAATAACACAGACATTTTACGTTTTTTTTTCCGAAGCTTCGATTCGCCTTAACAACCACTCAGACAAGTTACAATTTTGGCGGACAAGTAGATGCCAAAACTTACTTGTCCGGCGGACAAGTAAATATTCTGGCTTATTTCTATCGCTGGTGCATATATGTATCCGATACACGCACCTATAGATATGTTTCTATGAATTAAATACTTACTTAAAAATAGTGTCTCTTAAATTTGTCCCTAGATCAAGGGTATAGTTTTTGATATTGGATGCCCTTATCAAGGATAGGGGTATGTGACCTTCGGCTGCCCACCCGTACCCACATGTAAGGGTAGTGCTCCCCTCCGGGAGCCATCAAATCACTGTTAAGCGATGTTGATCTTCCTCGTGGTCTCTCGTCAGAGACGGGAGGTCCCATTATTTGAGGGGAGACTACACCAATATGTTGTGTTTTGTTCATTCTTTTTCAACTAACTGGTCTTTATATTAGTTATAGTTTATGTGTTGCGGTCTATCCATTCACAACTAACTGGTCTCAGTGTTATCTATATTTTGTGTGTTGTTCCGCTTTCAAATAACTGGTTTCAATGTTACTCCTAGCATTCGTGCTATATTTTATCTATTCGCCCTTCAACTCACTGGTCTCAAACTTATTTCTTGACACTGTGTTGAGTTCTACCAAATCTTCCTTACTTTACCTGGTTTCAGTGTCACGTGTTGTTTTGTGTAGTGTTTTATGAAGTCATCATTCATCTAACTTGCCCCGTTGTTACCGTGTGTCTTCATGCTGTTTACAACCCATTATTCTTTCAGTTACGTGGAGGTGTTGCATTTGTCATACCCTTTGATTTCGAGTGTTGTTTTTTAATTTCCTCGCATTCCCATGAATATACCATTTGCATATGATTTCAATAATCGTATATATCTCATACCAGCAATTCTTCTCTTCAGTTCTTCTTTCTGTTGTTTGGTCTCCAGGATCCTAGTCATGTTCAAATGTTTGAAACAACTGATTTCACGTAATACCGCCATCGTCATCTTACACCACAGCTTTCCGGGAACCCACAATGTTGTTGGCCAATATACACGCATTCCACACACACACACACACACACACACACACACACACACACACACACACACACACACACACACACACACACACACACACACACACACACACACACACCACACACGCACGTACACACGCACGCACACACACACACTCTGTTTCTCTCCAGCCACATCACGAAGGTTGATCTCATATATAATAATCTGTTATTAGTAGTAGGCCTACGTCGGTCAGGAGTCGACCATGGATGATGCGCCCTAGTTGGCGTTGTTGCGTCCGGGACAGCGTCGGCTGTGGCTGATGAGACCGTTGCGGGAGTGGCAGTCCCTGCCGCAGTGGTTACATCTGTAGGTCGTCTGTGAGTGGCTAGAGGGTTGGTGCTCCGTTCGACGAGCTCTCCTGTCTTCAGCAAGACTGCAGCTGTTCTTCTCCTGCCCTGAGCTAGTTCCGTAGAATACCTCTCCATCTGGTGCGATCAGCGGCCATCTCCTCCCAGGACAGAAGGTTGATATTTATTGCCTTCATGTCACGCTTACAGACATCCTTGTAGCGCAGTTGGTGTCATCCATCAGTCCTCCTGCCGGGAGACAGTTCGCTGTAGAGAATGTATTTGGGGATGCGGCCATCTCGCATCCTTCGTACATGACCAAGCCAGCGTAACCCGCGTTGTCTGAGCAGCGTGTACATGGTGGGGAGGCCAGCATGAGAAAGGACCTCGGTGTTGGTCACTTGGTCTCTCCAAGAGATTCCCAAGATTCGCCGCAGACATCGTAGATGGAAGGTGTTGAGCTTCTTCTTCTCTTGTTTAGCGTATGTTACCCAGGTCTCACAGTCATACAGCAGTGTACTGATGACGCAGGCGTTGTAAACTGCGGTTTTTGTCTTGACTGTGAGTTTTGAGTTCTCCCAGACACGTATGGTAAGTTAAGCAAGAGTGGATGCAGCTTTTCCTATGCGTCTGTTGATTTCGGTACTCTACCTGATCGCTCGTAGTGCACATTGACCTATAGTTACGCTGGAAACGGATTCATTCCCTCCATTGAAGACGTAGGAAACGTTGACCAATTAGGTAGCATCACTCATGTTCACATTTTACAAGGAAAACGTGTAATTCCAAATATTAACGACAACTTGAATGAAACCTGTTGTGTTCTTTCCGGTTGACATCGTGTTTTTGTTGTGTTGTTGTCAGAGCGCCATGCTGAAAGACACGGACTTTGTGGCCGAGCTGATGGGTGTGGCTCTCCAGTCTATTTATGCACGACTGGCCCCTGGAGTGCTCAAGGTACTGTGATGATCCTTAGAACAATCGCAATTATGTGTTATGAAGTTTTTAGAGTAAGTGGTCTAATTTGTATCGCTATACATTGTGTATATCTATCTACATGACTTATTATATGCATCGTGCATTTTTAATTTTAGCACGCGCTAAACTACTACAGCCTACAAATATTTCAAAAAAATCTGACGTTTTAATACTTTTGTATCCTTTCCTGTAATAAATATGTCATGCTTAAAAAAATTGAACCATAATGTTGTTAGCACATCCTTGAATGCAGATGACGTGGTTATGTTCTACCCCTGAGGGAGTTGTTATTAGTTTCTGATAGCTATGGTCACGAAGTTCCGACAGAGAAAAGTTAAAAAAATACTGGTACAGAAACAATGATATAGCTTATACATGGATAATGACAACATTACAATTCTGTTGCGGTTTCATCCACCGTAAATTGCACTATTCAAAGATGGCTTTTGACACTATAATTATAATTGATATGACGAATATGAGAAATAATAGTAGTCTTGATTCATATAAAATATGTTTATAGGAATTTTACAAAAAACTTAACCAAGTATTTCAGTAAAACAAAAAATCAGTGGGACGCCCAGAGGAACTATTCCAACTGGAGACCTACCAACTTCGTGGACTTTTAACTTTAAGATTGGCGTGGCGCACAAGCGGAACGGCAATACAGTGAACAATAACAGAACATATCTCGCATCAGGTCGCTCGTTACGTAAACATTGAACCGCCGGTCTGGGACTGCCAGCACGACGCACAGTTATACACAAAGACTGTATTAACTACACAGGGTATTTCAAGTCGTCTAGACTTGCAGGAACTGGAAACAAACAAACAGTTTTTAAGATGCCTGTCAACAGTGCAGTTATACTTTAAGCAACGAACACTACGTTTTGTTTGCTATGCGAAATGTTACATAGTTCCAACTCTACCCGTTTGGTCGTTTTCAACACTCGAATATTGTGTCTTGGTACCCATACCACATGGGCTTTGAATTTGACGTGGTAGGATACATCCGATATTCCACACAACTTGGTGTAATAATATCATTCAGAACCAATAGAGTGGGAGTTATCACCTACAGTCCGTGCAGTCTTTTCACATCCTTGTGTTGGAGCCAACGGAGTGGAACCCTGTAGAGGCGTCTACGTCCACAGGTTCTCCATACTGCCTACTGGGGCGTCCATAATAGGCCTGTAAGCAACATCACGTCATATAATATAATTCATCCCTTGTCACCATTGTTGGGACCAATGGATGGATATAAGGTCCCATAAGTTCATACTCATTGTGGAAAAGAATAAATATATATCGTGTCAAGATTTCTCAACAAAAGTATTATCGTTACCCAGAAATCTATGATTTTGGTTTAAACACAAACGGTTAGAGTAGGCGATTTTTATAGATAGCTTATGCTTCAATGTTGGACATATTCTCATTCAAACTGGTTAAAAATACTTACACCATGTGAATATATATATATATACATATGTGTGTGTGTGTGTGTGTGTGTAATATATATATAAGCTTTTAATGCGAGTTAGATACTGTTTTATTCGTATAATATGTACAACCTTTATTTGTAAATATAATATGTGTCAGACTATCCTTAACCTAGTAACCAATCACATGCGCGCTGGGTGTGGTTTAAATGCGCCTGTTTGTTTTTCATAATTGAATTATGACAATTTAACATCTGCTGCCAGTAATTATGGCGCCATTAGAACGAATGCAAAACCACAGTGACATCTGGAGAATGGCCCTCTATCAGGAACATATAAATAAATAACACGAACTAACTTTAATGGGTGTTTTGTACATAATGTGTGTGTGTGTGTGCGTGCGTGCGTGCGTGCGTGCGTGCGTGCATGTGTGTGTCAGACTTGTTAACAAATGCATTTCAACGCATTTGAATGCAAATGCATATGTTTCACTTGATTCAATTGCAAATTCAAATTTTCTAGAAACGCATGCAAATATTTAATTTATTTAATAAAAACAGTAGTACATGATTATTGTAACCACTAAGTTCCATACATATCCATACATATGCGCATGCAAACGCTCAACATTCAAATGCGCATTCAAATGCTTTTGCATTTGTTAACAAGCCAGGTGTGTGTGTGTGTGTGTATGCGTGTGTGTATGCGTGTGTGTATGCGTGTGTGTGCGTTCGTGTGCGTGTGTTTGTGTGTGTGTGCATGTGCATGTATAGCCAGGTGGCAACGCCAATGATCCAAGGAAGCGAGTGAACACAAAAAGGGGCGAGAGGACATCAGCCCCTGGGTGGAAATATTGTCAGAGTGCCGTATTAATACATATTCCCATTATTGCAGTGCATGTTAACATTTATTTAGTGTATTTCAATGTAGCTTTCCGTTGCTAAGATACTGTTATTGACCGGCACAAATGGCATAGGTGAAATATGCCTGTTCTTTTGTTTTAAAAGGAGTTTGGCCAACTAAAGACGAACAGTGACCGAGTGGCATTTG